>JAUNZO010004792.1:0-191595 GCA_031894775.1 Chloris gayana | reverse complement strand
ACTAGTGGGGCCACCTAAACCTGAACAAAATTATGCGTCGGTGTTTCGCACTCGGATCGTTCCGAAACACATTTTTGGACTCCTAGACACTACCGGGTGCAGAAAACACAGTTTTGACAACTTGGCCCGGCGCAATAAATGCGGGTCCGTTGTGGGCCCACCCGATCATAAACAAAATTGTGCATCGGTGTTACACGCCGGGATCGTTCCGGAATACATTTTAAGACTCATAGACACTACTAGGTGCGGAAAACATAGTTTTCACAACTTGTCTCGACGCAATAAATGCATGTCACTAGTGGGGCCACCCGAACAAGAACAAAATTGTGCGTCGGTGTTTCGCACACGGATCGTTCCGGAGCACATTTTTAGACTCCTAGACACTACCGGGTGCGAAAAACACAGTTTTCACAACTTGTCCCGGCGCAATAACTGCGGGTCAGTAGTGGGCCCACCCGATCATAAACAAAATTGTGCGTCGGTGTTTCGCACACGGTTCGTTTCGAACACATTTTTGCACTCCTAGACACTACCGGGTGCGGAAAACACAGTTTTCACAACTTGTCCCGACGCAACAAATGCGGGTCTCGTAGTGGGCCCACCCGAACTTAAATAAAATTGTGCGTCGGTGTTTAACGCTGGGATCATTCCGAATACATTTTAGGACTCATAGACACTACTAGGTGCGGAAAACACAGCTTTCACAACTTGTCCCGACGCAATAAATGCGTGTCACTAGTGGGGCTACCCGAACATGAACCAAATTGTGCGTCGGTGTTTCGCACACGGATCGTTTCGAACAGATTTTTGGACTCCTAGACACTACCGGGTGTAGAAAACACAATTTTCACAACTTGTCCCGGCGCAATAAATGCGGGTCCGTTGTGGGCCCACCCGATCATAAAAAAATTGTGCATCGGTGTTTCACGCTGGGATAGTTCCGAATACATTTTAAGACTCATAGACACTACTAGGTGCGGAAAACATAGTTTTCACAACTTGTCCCGACACAATAAATGCGGGTCACGTAGTGGGCCCACCCGATCATAAAAAAATTGTGCATCGGTATTTCACGCCGGATCGTTCGGAATACATTTTAAGACTCATAGACACTACTAGGTGCGGAAAACATAGTTTTCACAACTTGTCCCGACGCAACAAATGCGGCTCTGTAGTGGGCCCACGCGAACTTAAATAAAATTGTGCGTCGGTGTTTAACGCCGGGATCATTCCGGAATACATTTTAGGACTCATAGACACTACTAGGTGCGGAAAACACCGTTTTCACAACTTGTCCCGACGCAATAAATGCGTGTCACTAGTGGGGCCACCCGAACATGAACAATTCGCACACGGATCGTTTCGGAACACATTTTTGGACTCCTAGACTTTACCGGGTGCAGAAAACACAGTTTTCACAACTTGTTCCAGCGCAATGAATGCGGGTCCGTAGTGGGCCCACCCGATCATAAAAAAAATTGTGCATCGGTATTTCACGCTGGGATCGTTCCTGAATACATTTTAAGACTCATAGACACTACTAGGTGCGGAAAACATAGTTTTCACAACTTGTCCCGACGTAACAAATGCGGGTCACGTAGTGGGCCCACCCGAACTTAAATAAAATTGTGCGTTGGTGTTTAACGCTCGGGATCATTCCGGAATACATTTTAGGACTCATAGACACGTACTAGGTGCGGAAAACACAGCTTTCACAACTTGTCCCGACGCAATAAATGCGTGTCACTAGTGGGGCCACCCGAAGATGAACAAAATTGTGCGTCGGAGTTTCGCACACGGATCGTTCGGAACACATTTTTAGACTCCTAGACACTACCGGGTGCGGAAAACACAGTTTTCACAACTTGTCCCGGCGCAATAAATGCAGGTCCGTAGTGGGCCCACCCGATCATAAACAAAATTGCGCATCGGTTTTTCACGCTGGGATCGTTCCGGAATACATTTTAAGACTCATAGAACCACTCGAACATGAACAATTCGCACACGGATTGTTTCGGAACACATTTTTGGACTCCTAGACACTACCGGGTGCAGAAAACACAGTTTTCACAACTTGTCCCGGCGCAATAAATGCGGGTCCGTAGTGGGCCCACCCGATCATAAACAAAATTGTGCATCGGTATTTCACGCTGGGATCGTTCCGAATACATTTTAAGACTCATAGACACTACTAGGTGTGGAAAACATAGTTTTCACAACTTGTCCCGACGCAATAAATGCATGTCACTAGTGGGGCCACCCGAACATGAACAAAATTATGCGTCGGTGTTTCACACACGGATCGTTCCGAACACATTTTTAGACTCCTAGACACTATCGGGTGCGGAAAACGCAGTTTTCA
This sequence comes from Chloris gayana, assembly GCA_031894775.1. NCBI lineage: Eukaryota > Viridiplantae > Streptophyta > Magnoliopsida > Poales > Poaceae > Chloris > Chloris gayana. The sequence goes on along the minus strand of JAUNZO010004792.1, from coordinate 189,233 downwards.
CAACTTCTCCCGGCGCAATAAATGCGGGTAAGTTGTGGGCCCACCCGATCATAAACAAAATTCTGCGTCGGTGTTTCGCACACGGTTCGTTTTGGAACACATTTTTGCACTCCTAGACACTACGGGGTGCGGAAAACACAGTTTTCACAACTTGTCCCGGCGCAACAAATGCGGGTCCGTAGTGGGCCCACCCGAACTTAAATAAAATTATGCGTCGATGTTTAACGCCGGGATCATTCCGGAATACATTTTAGGACTCATAGAGACTACTAGGTGCGGAAAACACAGTTTTCACAACTTGTCCCGACGCAATAAATGCGTGTCACTAGTGGGGCCACCTAAACCTGAACAAAATTGTGCGTCGGTGTTTCGCACTCGGATCGTTCCGAAACACATTTTTGGACTCCTAGACACTACCGGGTGCGGAAAACACAGTTTTCACAACTTGTCCCGGCGCAATAAATGCGGGTCCGTTGTGGGCCCACCCGATCATAAACAAAATTGTGCATCGGTGTTACACGCTGGGATCGTTCCGAATACATTTTAAAACTCATAGACACTACTAGGTGCGGAAAACATAGTTTTCACAACTTGTCTCGACGCAATAAATGCATGTCACTAGTGGGGCCACCCGAACAAGAACAAAATTGTGCGTCGGTGTTTCGCACACGGATCGTTCCGGAGCACATTTTTAGACTCCTAGACACTACCGGGTGCGGAAAACACAGTTTTCACAACTTGTCCCGGCGCAATAACTGCGGGTCGATAGTGGGCCCACCCGATCATAAACAAAATTGTGCGTCGGTGTTTCGCACACGGTTCGTTTCGAACACATTTTTGCACTCCTAGACACTACCGGGTGCGGAAAACACAGTTTTCACAACTTGTCCCGCGCAACAAATGCGGGTCCGTAGTGGGCCCACCCGATCATAAAAAAATTGTGCATCGGTATTTCACGCTGGGATCGTTCCTGAATACATTTTAAGACTCATAGACACTACTAGGTGCGGAAAACATAGTTTTCACAACTTGTCCCGACGCAACAAATGCGGGTCCGTAGTGGGCCCACCCGAACTTAAATAAAATTGTGCGTTGGTGTTTAACGCCGGGATCATTCCGGAATACATTTTCGGACTCATAGACACGTACTAGGTGCGGAAAACACAGTTTTCACAACTTGTCCCGACGCAATAAATGCGTGTCACTAGTGGGGCCACCCGAAGATGAACAAAATTGTGCGTCGGAGTTTCGCACACGGATCGTTCCGGAACACATTTTTAGACTCCCAGACACTACCGGGTGCGGAAAACACAGCTTTCACAACTTGTCCCGGCGCAATAAATGCAGGTCCGTAGTGGGCCCACCCGATCATAAACAAAATTGCGCATCGGTTTTTCACGCTCGGGATCGTTCCGAATACATTTTAAGACTCATAGACACTACAAGGTGCGGAAAACATAGTTTTCACAACTTGTCCCGACGCAACAAATGCGGGTCTCGTAGTGGGCCCACCCGAACTTAAATAAAATTGTGCGTCGGTGTTTAATGCCGGGATCATTCCGGAATACATTTTAGGACTCATAGACACTACTAGGTGCGGAAAACACAGTTTTCACAACTTGTCCCGACGCAATAAATGCGTGTCACTAGTGGGGCCACCCGAACATGAACAAAATTGTGCGTCGGTGTTTCGCACACGGATCGTTCCGAACACATTTTTAGACTCCTAGACACTACCGGGTGCGGAAAACACAGTTTTCACAACTTGTCCCGGCGCAATAAATGCGGGTCGTAGTGGGCCCACCCGATCATAAACAAAATTGTGCGTCGGTGTTTCGCACACGCTCGTTTCGGAACACATTTTTGCACTCCTAGACACTACTCGGTGCGGAAAACATAGTTTTCACAACTTGTCCCGACGCAACAAATGCGGGTCTCGTAGTGGGCCCACCCGAACTTAAATAAAATTGTGCGTCGGTGTTTAACGCTCGGGATCATTCCGGAATACATTTTTGGACTCATAGACACTACTAGGTGCGGAAAACACAGTTTTCACAACTTGTCCCGACGCAATAAATGCGTGTCACTAGTGGGACCACCCGAACATGAACAATTCGCACACGGATTGTTTCTGAACACATTTTTGGACTCCTAGACACTACCGGTGCAGAAAACACAGCTTTCACAACTTGTCCCGGCGCAATAAATGCGGGTCCGTAGTGGGCCCACCCGATCATAAACAAAATTGTGCATCGGTATTTCACGCCGGGATCGTTCCGAATACATTTTAAGACTCATAGACACTACTAGGTGTGGAAAACATAGTTTTCACAACTTGTCCCGACGCAATAAATGCATGTCACTAGTGGGGCCACCCGAACATGAACAAAATTATGCGTCGGTGTTTCACACACGGATCGTTCCGAACACATTTTTAGACTCCTAGACACTATCGGGTGCGGAAAACACAGTTTTCACAACTTCTCCCGGCGCAATAAATGCGGGTAAGTTGTGGGCCCACCCGATCATAAACAAAATTCTGCGTCGGTGTTTCGCACACGGCTCGTTTTGGAACACATTTTTGCACTCCTAGACACTACGGGGTGCGGAAAACACAGTTTTCACAACTTGTCCCGACGCAACAAATGCGGGTCTCGTAGTGGGCCCACCCGAACTTAAATAAAATTGTGCGTCGATGTTTAACGCCGGGATCATTCCGAATACATTTTAGGACTCATAGAGACTACTAGGTGCGGAAAACACAGTTTTCACAACTTGTCCCGACGCAATAAATGCGTGTCACTAGTGGGGCCACCTGAACATGAACAAAATTGTGCGTCGGTGTTTCGCACACGGATCGTTCCGAACACATTTTTAGACTCCTAGACACTACCGGGTGCGGAAAACACAGTTTTCACAACTTGTCCCGGCGCAATAAATGCGGGTCGATAGTGGGCCCACCCGATCATAAACAAAATTGTGCGTCGGTGTTTCGCACACGGTTCGTTTCGAACACATTTTTGCACTCCTAGACACTACCGGGTGCGGAAAACACAGTTTTCACAACTTGTCCCGGCGCAACAAATGCGGGTCCGTAGTGGGCCCACCCGAACTTAAATAAAATTGTGCGTCGGTGTTTAACGCTGGGATCATTCCGGAATACATTTTTGGACTCATAGACACTACTAGGTGCGGAAAACACAGCTTTTCACAACTTGTCCCGACGCAATAAATGCGTGTCACTAGTGGGACCACCCGAACATGAACAATTCGCACACGGATTGTTTCGGAACACATTTTTGGACTCCTAGACACTACCGGGTGCGGAAAACACAGTTTTCACAACTTGTCCCGGCGCAATAAATGCGGGTCCGTAGTGGGCCCACCCGATCATAAACAAAATTGTGCATCGGTATTTCACGCCGGGATCGTTCCGAATACATTTTAAGACTCATAGACACTACTAGGTGTGGAAAACATAGTTTTCACAACTTGTCCCGACGCAATAAATGCATGTCACTAGTGGGGCCACCCGAACATGAACAAAATTATGCGTCGGTGTTTCACACACGGATCGTTCCGGAACACATTTTTAGACTCCTAGACACTATCGGGTGCGGAAAACACAGTTTTCACAACTTCTCCCGGCGCAATAAATGCGGGTAAGTTGTGGGCCCACCCGATCATAAACAAAATTCTGCGTCGGTGTTTCGCACACAGTTCGTTTTGGAACACATTTTTGCACTCCTAGACACTACGGGGTGCGGAAAACACAGTTTTCACAAGTTGTCCCGACGCAACAAATGCGGGTCCGTAGTGGGCCCACCCGAACTTAAATAAAATTGTGCGTCGATGTTTAACGCTGGGATCATTCCGGAATACATTTTAGGACTCATAGAGACTACTAGGTGCGGAAAACACAGTTTTCACAACTTGTCCCGACGCAATAAATGCGTGTCACTAGTGGGGCCACCTAAACCCGAACAAAATTATGCGTCGGTGTTTCGCACTCGGATCGTTCCGAAACACATTTTTGGACTCCTAGACACTACCGGGTGCAGAAAACACAGTTTTGACAACTTGGCCCGGCGCAATAAATGCGGGTCCGTTGTGGGCCCACCCGATCATAAACAAAATTGTGCATCGGTGTTACACGCTGGGATCGTTCCGGAATACATTTTAAGACTCATAGACACTACTAGGTGCGGAAAACATAGTTTTCACAACTTGTCTCGACGCAATAAATGCATGTCACTAGTGGGGCCACCCGAACAAGAACAAAATTGTGCGTCGGTGTTTCGCACACGGATCGTTCCGGAGCACATTTTTAGACTCCTAGACACTACCGGGTGCGGAAAACACAGTTTTCACAACTTGTCCCGACGCAATAACTGCGGGTCGATAGTGGGCCCACCCGATCATAAACAAAATTGTGCGTCGGTGTTTCGCACACGGTTCGTTTCGGAACACATTTTTGCACTCCTAGACACTACCGGGTGCGGAAAACACAGTTTTCACAACTTGTCCCGACGCAACAAATGCGGGTCTCGTAGTGGGCCCACCCGATCATAAAAAAAATTGTGCATCGGTATTTCACGCTGGGATCGTTCCTGAATACATTTTAAGACTCATAGACACTACTAGGTGCGGAAAACATAGTTTTCACAACTTGTCCCGACGCAACAAATGCGGGTCCGTAGTGGGCCCACCCGAACTTAAATAAAATTGTGCGTTGGTGTTTAACGCTCGGGATCATTCCGGAATACATTTTCGGACTCATAGACACGTACTAGGTGCGGAAAACACAGTTTTCACAACTTGTCCCGACGCAATAAATGCGTGTCACTAGTGGGGCCACCCGAAGATGAACAAAATTGTGCGTCGGAGTTTCGCACACGGATCGTTCCGGAACACATTTTTAGACTCCCAGACACTACCGGGTGCGGAAAACACAGCTTTCACAACTTGTCCCGGCGCAATAAATGCAGGTCCGTAGTGGGCCCACCCGATCATAAACAAAATTGCGCATCGGTTTTTCACGCTGGGATCGTTCCGGAATACATTTTAAGACTCATAGACACTACAAGGTGCGGAAAACATAGTTTTCACAACTTGTCCCGAGGCAACAAATGCGGGTCCGTAGTGGGCCCACCCGAACTTAAATAAAATTGTGCGTCGGTGTTTAATGCTGGGATCATTCCGGAATACATTTTAGGACTCATAGACACTACTAGGTGCGGAAAACACAGTTTTCACAACTTGTCCCGACGCAATAAATGCGTGTCACTAGTGGGGCCACCCGAACATGAACAAAATTGTGCGTCGGTGTTTCGCACACGGATCGTTCCGAACACATTTTTAGACTCCTAGACACTACCGGGTGCGGAAAACACAGTTTTCACAACTTGTCCCGGCGCAATAAATGCGGGTCGATAGTGGGCCCACCCGATCATAAACAAAATTGTGCGTCGGTGTTTCGCACTACGGTTCGTTTCGAACACATTTTTGCACTCCTAGACACTACCGGGTGCGGAAAACATAGTTTTCACAACTTGTCCCGACGCAACAAATGCGGGTCCGTAGTGGGCCCACCCGAACTTAAATAAAATTGTGCGTCGGTGTTTAACGCTGGGATCATTCCGGAATACATTTTTGGACTCATAGACACTACTAGGTGCGGAAAACACAGTTTTCACAACTTGTCCCGACGCAATAAATGCGTGTCACTAGTGGGACCACCCGAACATGAACAATTCGCACACGGATTGTTTCGGAACACATTTTTGGACTCCTAGACACTACGGGTGCAGAAAACACAGTTTTCACAACTTGTCCCGGCGCAATAAATGCGGGTCCGTAGTGGGCCCACCCGATCATAAACAAAATTGTGCATCGGTATTTCACGCCGGGATCGTTCCGAATACATTTTAAGACTCATAGACACTACTAGGTGTGGAAAACATAGTTTTCACAACTTGTCCCGACGCAATAAATGCATGTCACTAGTGGGGCCACCCGAACATGAACAAAATTATGCGTCGGTGTTTCACACACGGATCGTTCCGGAACACATTTTTAGACTCCTAGACACTATCGGGTGCGGAAAACGCAGTTTTCACAACTTCTCCCGGCGCAATAAATGCGGGTAAGTTGTGGGCCCACCCGATCATAAACAAAATTCTGCGTCGGTGTTTCGCACACGGTTCGTTTTGGAACACATTTTTGCACTCCTAGACACTACGGGGTGCGGAAAACACAGTTTTCACAACTTGTCCCGGCGCAACAAATGCGGGTCCGTAGTGGGCCCACCCGAACTTAAATAAAATTAGTGCGTCGATGTTTAACGCCGGGATCATTCCGGAATACATTTTAGGACTCATAGAGACTACTAGGTGCGGAAAACACAGTTTTCACAACTTGTCCCGACGCAATAAATGCGTGTCACTAGTGGGGCCACCTAAACCCGAACAAAATTGTGCGTCGGTGTTTCGCACTCGGATCGTTTCGAAACACATTTTTGGACTCCTAGACACTACCGGGTGCAGAAAACACAGTTTTCACAACTTGTCCCGGCGCAATAAATGCGGGTCCGTTGTGGGCCCACCCGATCATAAACAAAATTGTGCATCGGTGTTACACGCTGGGATCGTTCCGGAATACATTTTAAAACTCATAGACACTACTAGGTGCGGAAAACATAGTTTTCACAACTTGTCTCGACGCAATAAATGCATGTCACTAGTGGGGCCACCCGAACAAGAACAAAATTGTGCGTCGGTGTTTCGCACACGGATCGTTCCGGAGCACATTTTTAGACTCCTAGACACTACCGGGTGCGGAAAACACAGTTTTCACAACTTGTCCCGGCGCAATAACTGCGGGTCGATAGTGGGCCCACCCGATCATAAACAAAATTGTGCGTCGGTGTTTCGCACACGGTTCGTTTCGAACACATTTTTGCACTCCTAGACACTACCGGGTGCGGAAAACACAGTTTTCACAACTTGTCCCGGCGCAACAAATGCGGGTCTCGTAGTGGGCCCACCCGAACTTAAATAAAATTGTGCGTCGGTGTTTAACGCTCGGGATCATTCCGGAATACATTTTAGGACTCATAGACACTACTAGGTGCGGAAAACACAGTTTTCACAACTTGTCCCGACGCAATAAATGCGTGTCACTAGTGGGGCTACCCGAACATGAACAAAATTGTGCGTCGGTGTTTCGCACACGGATCGTTTCGGAACACATTTTTGGACTCCTAGACACTACCGGGTGCGGAAAACACAATTTTCACAACTTGTCCCGGCGCAATAAATGCGGGTCCATTAGTGGGCCCACCCGATCATAAACAAAATTGTGCATCGGTGTTTCACGCTGGGATAGTTCCGGAATACATTTTAAGACTCATAGACACTACTAGGTGCGGAAAACACAGTTTTCACAACTTGTCCCGACGCAATAAATGCGTGTCACTAGTGGGCCCACCCGATCATGAACAAATTGCGCATCGGTATTTCACGGATCGTTTCGAACACATTTTAAGACTCATAGACACTACTAGGTGCGGAAAACATAGTTTTCACAACTTGTCCCGACGCAACAAATGCGGGTCTGTAGTGGGCCCACCCGATCATAAACAAAATTGTGCATCGGTGTTTCACGCTGGGATCGTTCCGGAATACATTTTAAGACTCATAGACACTACTAGGTGCGGAAAACATAGTTTTCACAACTTGTCCCGACGCAATAAATGCATGTCACTAGTGGGGCCACCCGAACATGAACAAAATTATGCGTCGGTGTTTCACACACGGATCGTTCCGAACACATTTTTAGACTCCTAGACACTACCGGGTGCGGAAAACACAGTTTTCACAACTTGTCCCGGCGCAATAAATGCGGGTCAGTAGTGGGCCCACCCGATCATAAACAAAATTGTGCGTCGGTGTTTCGCACACGATCGTTTCGAACACATTTTGCACTCCTAGACACTACTGGTGCGGAAAACATAGTTTTCACAACTTGTCCCGACGCAACAAATGCGGGTCTCGTAGTGGGCCCACCCGAACTTAAATAAAATTGTGCGTCGGTGTTTAACGCTGGGATCATTCCGGAATACATTTTTGGACTCATAGACACTACTAGGTGCGGAAAACACAGTTTTCACAACTTGTCCCGACGCAATAAATGCGTGTCACTAGTGGGACCACTCGAACATGAACAATTCGCACACGGATTGTTTCTGAACACATTTTTGGACTCCTAGACACTACCGGGTGCAGAAAACACAGTTTTCACAACTTGTCCCGGCGCAATAAATGCGGGTCCGTAGTGGGCCCACCCGATCATAAACAAAATTGTGCATCGGTATTTCACGCCGGGATCGTTCCGAATACATTTTAAGACTCATAGACACTACTAGGTGTGGAAAACATAGTTTTCACAACTTGTCCCGACGCAATAAATGCATGTCACTAGTGGGGCCACCCGAACATGAACAAAATTATGCGTCGGTGTTTCACACACGGATCGTTCCGGAACACATTTTTAGACTCCTAGACACTATCGGGTGCGGAAAACACAGTTTTCACAACTTCTCCCGGCGCAATAAATGCGGGTAAGTTGTGGGCCCACCCGATCATAAACAAAATTCTGCGTCGGTGTTTCGCACACGGTTCGTTTTGGAACACATTTTTGCACTCCTAGACACTACGGGGTGCGGAAAACACGATTTTCACAACTTGTCCCGACGCAACAAATGCGGGTCTCGTAGTGGGCCCACCCGAACTTAAATAAAATTATGCGTCGATGTTTAACGCTGGGATCATTCCGGAATACATTTTAGGACTCATAGAGACTACTAGGTGCGGAAAACACAGTTTTCACAACTTGTCCCGACGCAATAAATGCGTGTCACTAGTGGGGCCACCTAAACCTGAACAAAATTGTGCGTCGGTGTTTCGCACTCGGATCGTTCCGAAACACATTTTTGGACTCCTAGACACTACCGGGTGCAGAAAACACAGTTTTCACAACTTGTCCCGGCGCAATAAATGCGGGTCCGTTGTGGGCCCACCCGATCATAAACAAAATTGTGCATCGGTGTTACACGCCGGGATCGTTCCGGAATACATTTTAAAACTCATAGACACTACTAGGTGCGGAAAACATAGTTTTCACAACTTGTCTCGACGCAATAAATGCATGTCACTAGTGGGGCCACCCGAACAAGAACAAAATTGTGCGTCGGTGTTTCGCACACGGATCGTTCCGGAGCACATTTTTAGACTCCTAGACACTACCGGGTGCGGAAAACACAGTTTTCACAACTTGTCCCGACGCAATAACTGCGGGTCGATAGTGGGCCCACCCGATCATAAACAAAATTGTGCGTCGGTGTTTCGCACACGGTTCGTTTCGGAACACATTTTTGCACTCCTAGACACTACCGGGTGCGGAAAACACAGTTTTCACAACTTGTCCCGGCGCAACAAATGCGGGTCTGTAGTGGGCCCACCCGATCATAAACAAAATTGTGCATCGGTATTTCACGCTGGGATCGTTCCTGAATACATTTTAAGACTCATAGACACTACTAGGTGCGGAAAACATAGTTTTCACAACTTGTCCCGACGCAACAAATGCGGGTCACGTAGTGGGCCCACCCGAACTTAAATAAAATTGTGCGTTGGTGTTTAACGCCGGGATCATTCCGGAATACATTTTCGGACTCATAGACAATACTAGGTGCGGAAAACACAGTTTTCACAACTTGTCCCGACGCAATAAATGCGTGTCACTAGTGGGGCCACCCGAAGATGAACAAAATTGTGCGTCGGAGTTTCGCACACGGATCGTTCCGGAACACATTTTTAGACTCCCAGACACTACTAGGTGCGGAAAACACAGCTTTCACAACTTGTCCCGGCGCAATAAATGCGGGTCCGTAGTGGGCCCACCCGATCATAAACAAAATTGCGCATCGGTTTTTCACGCTGGGATCGTTCCGAATACATTTTAAGACTCATAGACACTACAAGGTGCGGAAAACATAGTTTTCACAACTTGTCCCGAGGCAACAAATGCGGGTCTCGTAGTGGGCCCACCCGAACTTAAATAAAATTGTGCGTCGGTGTTTAATGCTCGGGATCATTCCGAATACATTTTAGGACTCATAGACACTACTAGGTGCGGAAAACACAGTTTTCACAACTTGTCCCGACGCAATAAATGCGTGTCACTAGTGGGGCCACCCGAACATGAACAAAATTGTGCGTCGGTGTTTCGCACACCGGATCGTTCCGAACACATTTTTAGACTCCTAGACACTACCGGGTGCGGAAAACACAGTTTTCACAACTTGTCCCGACGCAATAAATGCGGGTCGATAGTGGGCCCACCCGATCATAAACAAAATTGTGCGTCGGTGTTTCGCACTACGTTCGTTTCGAACACATTTTTGCACTCCTAGACACTACCGGGTGCGGAAAACATAGTTTTCACAACTTGTCCCGGCGCAACAAATGCGGGTCTCGTAGTGGGCCCACCCGAACTTAAATAAAATTGTGCGTCGGTGTTTAACGCCGGGATCATTCCGGAATACATTTTTGGACTCATAGACACTACTAGGTGCGGAAAACACAGTTTTCACAACTTGTCCCGACGCAATAAATGCGTGTCACTAGTGGGACCACTCGAACATGAACAATTCGCACACGGATTGTTTCGGAACACATTTTTGGACTCCTAGACACTACCGGGTGCAGAAAACACAGTTTTCACAACTTGTCCCGACGCAATAAATGCGGGTCCGTAGTGGGCCCACCCGATCATAAACAAAATTGTGCATCGGTATTTCACGCCGGGATCGTTCCGAATACATTTTAAGACTCATAGACACTACTAGGTGTGGAAAACATAGTTTTCACAACTTGTCCCGACGCAATAAATGCATGTCACTAGTGGGGCCACCCGAACATGAACAAAATTATGCGTCGGTGTTTCACACACGGATCGTTCCGAACACATTTTTAGACTCCTAGACACTATCGGGTGCGGAAAACACAGTTTTCACAACTTCTCCCGGCGCAATAAATGCGGGTAAGTTGTGGGCCCACCCGATCATAAACAAAATTCTGCGTCGGTGTTTCGCACACGGTTCGTTTTGGAACACATTTTTGCACTCCTAGACACTACGGGGTGCGGAAAACACAGTTTTCACAACTTGTCCCGGCGCAACAAATGCGGGTCTCGTAGTGGGCCCACCCGAACTTAAATAAAATTAGTGCGTCGATGTTTAACGCTGGGATCATTCCGGAATACATTTTAGGACTCATAGAGACTACTAGGTGCGGAAAACACAGTTTTCACAACTTGTCCCGACGCAATAAATGCGTGTCACTAGTGGGGCCACCTAAACCCGAACAAAATTGTGCGTCGGTGTTTCGCACTCGGATCGTTCCGAAACACATTTTTGGACTCCTAGACACTACCGGGTGCAGAAAACACAGTTTTCACAACTTGTCCCGGCGCAATAAATGCGGGTCTCGTTGTGGGCCCACCCGATCATAAACAAAATTGTGCATCGGTGTTACACGCTGGGATCGTTCCGAATACATTTTAAAACTCATAGACACTACTAGGTGCGGAAAACATAGTTTTCACAACTTGTCTCGACGCAATAAATGCATGTCACTAGTGGGGCCACCCGAACAAGAACAAAATTGTGCGTCGGTGTTTCGCACACGGATCGTTCCGGAGCACATTTTTAGACTCCTAGACACTACCGGGTGCGGAAAACACAGTTTTCACAACTTGTCCCGGCGCAATAACTGCGGGTCGATAGTGGGCCCACCCGATCATAAACAAAATTGTGCGTCGGTGTTTCGCACACGGTTCGTTTCGAACACATTTTTGCACTCCTAGACACTACCGGGTGCGGAAAACACAGTTTTCACAACTTGTCCCGGCGCAACAAATGCGGGTCTCGTAGTGGGCCCACCCGAACTTAAATAAAATTGTGCGTCGGTGTTTAACGCTGGGATCATTCCGGAATACATTTTAGGACTCATAGACACTACTAGGTGCGGAAAACACAGTTTTCACAACTTGTCCCGACGCAATAAATGCGTGTCACTAGTGGGGCTACCCGAACATGAACAAAATTGTGCGTCGGTGTTTCGCACACGGATCGTTTCGGAACACATTTTTGGACTCCTAGACACTACCGGGTGCAGAAAACACAATTTTCACAACTTGTCCCGCGCAATAAATGCGGGTCCGTTGTGGGCCCACCCGATCATAAAAAAAATTGTGCATCGGTGTTTCACGCTGGGATAGTTCCGGAATACATTTTAAGACTCATAGACACTACTAGGTGCGGAAAACATAGTTTTCACAACTTGTCCCGACACAATAAATGCGGGTCCGTAGTGGGCCCACCCGATCATAAAAAAATTGTGCATCGGTATTTCACGCCGGATCGTTCCGAATACATTTTAAGACTCATAGACACTACTAGGTGCGGAAAACATAGTTTTCACAACTTGTCACGACGCAACAAATGCGGCTCTGTAGTGGGCCCACGCGAACTTAAATAAAATTGTGCGTCGGTGTTTAACGCTGGGATCATTCCGGAATACATTTTAGGACTCATAGACACTACTAGGTGCGGAAAACACCGTTTTCACAACTTGTCCCGACGCAATAAATGCGTGTCACTAGTGGGGCCACCCGAACATGAACAATTCGCACACGGATCGTTTCGAACACATTTTTGGACTCCTAGACTTTACCGGGTGCAGAAAACACAGTTTTCACAACTTGTTCCGGCGCAATAAATGCGGGTCCGTAGTGGGCCCACCCGATCATAAAAAAATTGTGCATCGGTATTTCACGCTGGGATCGTTCCTGAATACATTTTAAGACTCATAGACACTACTAGGTGCGGAAAACATAGTTTTCACAACTTGTCCCGACGCAACAAATGCGGGTCTCGTAGTGGGCCCACCCGAACTTAAATAAAATTGTGCGTTGGTGTTTAACGCTGGGATCATTCCGAATACATTTTAGGACTCATAGACAGTACTAGGTGCGGAAAACATAGTTTTCACAACTTGTCCCGACGCAATAAATGCGTGTCACTAGTGGGGCCACCCGAAGATGAACAAAATTGTGCGTCGGTGTTTCGCACACGGATCGTTCCGAACACATTTTTAGACTCCCAGACACTACCGGGTGCGGAAAACACAGTTTTCACAACTTGTCCCGGCGCAATAAATGCAGGTCCGTAGTGGGCCCACCCGATCATAAACAAAATTGCGCATCGGTTTTTCACGCTGGGATCGTTCCGAATACATTTTAAGACTCATAGACACTACAAGGTGCGGAAAACATAGTTTTCACAACTTGTCCCGATGCAACAAATGCGGGTCTCGTAGTGGGCCCACCCGAACTTAAATAAAATTGTGCGTCGGTGTTTAATGCTGGGATCATTCCGGAATACATTTTAGGACTCATAGACACTACTAGGTGCGGAAAACACAGTTTTCACAACTTGTCCCGACGCAATAAATGCGTGTCACTAGTGGGGCCACCCGAACATGAACAATTCGCACACGGATCATTTCGGAACACATTTTTGGACTCCTAGACACTACCGGTGCAGAAAACATAGTTTTCACAACTTGTCCCGGCGCAACAAATGCGGGTCTCGTAGTGGGCCCACCCGAACTTAAATAAAATTGTGCGTCGGTGTTTAACGCCGGGATCATTTCGGAATACATTTTAGGACTCATAGACACTACTAGGTGCGGAAAACACAGTTTTCACAACTTGTCCCGACGCAATAAATGCGTGTCACTAGTGGGGCCACCCGAACATGAACAATTCGCACACGGATCGTTTCGGAACACATTTTTGGACTCCTAGACACTACCGGGTGCAGAAAACACAGTTTTCACAACTTGTCCCGCGCAATAAATGCGGGTCCGTAGTGGGCCTACCCGATCATAAACAAAATTGTGCATCGGTATTTCACGCTGGGATCGTTCCGAAATACATTTTAAGACTCATAGACACTACTAGGTGCGGAAAACATAGTTTTCACAACTTGTCCCGACGCAATAAATGCATGTCACTAGTAGGGCCACCCGAACATGAACAAAATTGTGCGTCGGTGTTTCACACACGGATCGTTCCGGAACACATTTTTAGACTCCTAGACACTACCGGGTGCGGAAAACACAGTTTTCACAACTTGTCCCGACGCAATAAATGCGGGTATGTGGGCCCACCCGATCATAAACAAAATTGTGCGTCGGTGTTTCACACACAGTTCGTTTTGGAACACATTTTTGCACTCCTAGACACTACGGGGTGCGGAAAACACAGTTTTCACAACTTGTCCCGGCGCAACAAATGCGGGTCTCGTAGTGGGCCCACCCGAACTTAAATAAAATTATGCGATCGGTGTTTAACGCTGGGATCATTCCGGAATACATTTTAGGACTCATAGACACTACTAGGTGCGGAAAACACAGTTTTCACAACTTGTCCCGACGCAATAAATGCGTGTCACTAGTGGGGCCACCCGAACATGAACAAAATTGTGCGTCGGTGTTTCGCACACGGATCGTTTCGGAACATATTTTTGGACTCCTAGACACTACCGGGTGCAGAAAACACAGTTTTCACAACTTGTCCCGACGCAATAAATGCGGGTCTATAGTGGGCCCACTCGATTATAAACAAAATTGCGCATCGGTGTTACACGCTGGGATCGTTCCGAATACATTTTAAGACTCATAGACACTACTAGGTGCGGAAAACATAGTTTTCACAACTTGTCTCGACGCAATAAATGCATGTCACTAGTGGGGCCACCCGAACATGAACAAAATTGTGCGTCGGTGTTTCGCACACGGATCGTTCCGAACACATTTTTAGACTCCTAGACACTACCGGTGCGGAAAACACAGTTTTCACAACTTGTCCCGGCGCAATAAATGCGGGTCAGTAGTGGGCCCACCCGATCATAAACAAAATTGTGCGTCGGTGTTTCGCACACGGTTCGTTTCGAACACATTTTTGCACTCCTAGACACTACCGGGTGCGGAAAACACAATTTTCACAACTTGTCCCGACGCAACAAATGCGGGTCTCGTAGTGGGCCCACCCGAACTTAAATAAAATTGTGCGTCGGTGTTTAACGCTCGGGATCATTCCGAATACATTTTAGGACTCATAGACACTACTAGGTGCGGAAAACACAGTTTTCACAACTTGTCCCGACGCAATAAATGCGTGTCACTAGTGGGGCCACCCGAACATGAACAATTCGCACACGGATCGTTTCGAACACATTTTTGGACTCCTAGACACTACCGGGTGCAGAAAACACAGTTTTCACAACTTGTCCCGACGCAATAAATGCGGGTCCGTAGTGGGCCCACCCGATCATAAACAAAATTGTGCATCGGTATTTCACGCTGGGATCGTTCCGAAATACATTTTAAGACTCATAGACACTACTAGGTGCGGAAAACATAGTTTTCACAACTTGTCCCGACGCAATAAATGCATGTCACTAGTAGGGCCACCCGAACATGAACAAAATTGTGCGTCGGTGTTTCGCACACGGATCGTTCCGAACACATTTTTAGACTCCTAGACACTACCGGTGCGGAAAACACAGTTTTCACAACTTGTCCCGACGCAATAAATGCGGGTCAGTAGTGGGGCCACCCGATCATAAACAAAATTGTGCGTCGGTGTTTCACACACGGTTCATTTTGGAACACATTTTTGCACTCCTAGACACTACTGGGTGCGGAAAACACAGTTTTCACAACTTGTCCCGACGCAACAAATGCGGGTCTCGTAGTGGGCCCACCCGAACTTAAATAAAATTATGCGATCGGTGTTTAACGCCGGGATCATTCCGGAATACATTTTAGGACTCATAGACACTACTAGGTGCGGAAAACACAGTTTTCACAACTTGTCCCGACGCAATAAATGCGTGTCACTAGTGGGGCCACCCGAACATGAACAAAATTGTGCGTCGGTGTTTCGCACACGGATCGTTTCGAACATATTTTTGGACTCCTAGACACTACCGGGTGCAGAAAACACAGTTTTCACAACTTGTCCCGGCGCAATAAATGCGGGTCTATAGTGGGCCCACTCGATTATAAACAAAATTGTGCATCGGTGTTACACGCTGGGATCGTTCCGAATACATTTTAAGACTCATAGACACTACTAGGTGCGGAAAACATAGTTTTCACAACTTGTCTCGACGCAATAAATGCATGTCACTAGTGGGGCCACCCGAACATGAACAAAATTGTGCGTCGGTGTTTCGCACACGGATCGTTCCGAACACATTTTTAGACTCCTAGACACTACCGGTGCGGAAAACACAGCTTTCACAACTTGTCCCGGCGCAATAAATGCGGGTCAGTAGTGGGCCCACCCGATCATAAACAAAATTGTGCATCGGTGTTTCGCACACGGTTCGTTTCGAACACATTTTTGCACTCCTAGACACTACCGGGTGCGGAAAACACAGTTTTCACAACTTGTCCCGACGCAACAAATGCGGGTCTCGTAGTGGGCCCACCCGAACTTAAATAAAATTGTGCGTCGGTGTTTAACGCTGGGATCATTCCGGAATACATTTTAGGACTCATAGACACTACTAGGTGCGGAAAACACAGTTTTCACAACTTGTCCCGACGCAATAAATGCGTGTCACTAGTGGGGCCACCCGAACATGAACAAATTGTGCGCAGTTTCACACGGATCGTTTCGGAACACATTTTTGGACTCCTAGACACTACCGGGTGCAGAAAACACAATTTTCACAACTTGTCCCGGCGCAATAAATGCGGGTCCGTTGTGGGCCCACCCGATCATAAACAAAATTGTGCATCGGTGTTTCACGCTGGGATAGTTCCGGAATACATTTTAAGACTCATAGACACTACTAGGTGCGGAAAACATAGTTTTCACAACTTGTCCCGACACAATAAATGCGGGTCACGTAGTGGGCCCACCCGATCATAAACAAAATTGTGCATCGGTATTTCACGCCGGATCGTTCCGAATACATTTTAAGACTCATAGACACTACTAGGTGCGGAAAACATAGTTTTCACAACTTGTCCCGACGCAACAAATGCGGCTCGTAGTGGGCCCACGCGAACTTAAATAAAATTG
Source organism: Chloris gayana (assembly GCA_031894775.1). Taxonomy (NCBI): domain Eukaryota; kingdom Viridiplantae; phylum Streptophyta; class Magnoliopsida; order Poales; family Poaceae; genus Chloris; species Chloris gayana. Next base: position 172,007 of record JAUNZO010004792.1, on the reverse strand, counting down.
TGCGTCGGTGTTTAACGCTGGGATCATTCCGGAATACATTTTAGGACTCATAGACACTACTAGGTGCGGAAAACACCGTTTTCACAACTTGTCCCGACGCAATAAATGCGTGTCACTAGTGGGGCCACCCGAACATGAACAATTCGCACACCGGATCGTTTCGGAACACATTTTTGGACTCCTAGACTCTACCGGTGCAGAAAACACAGTTTTCACAACTTGTTCCGGCGCAATAAATGCGGGTCACGTAGTGGGCCCACCCGATCATAAACAAAATTGTGCATCGGTATTTCACGCTGGATCGTTCCGAATACATTTTAAGACTCATAGACACTACTAGGTGCGGAAAACATAGTTTTCACAACTTGTCCCGACGCAACAAATGCGGGTCCGTAGTGGGCCCACCCGAACTTAAATAAAATTGTGCGTTGGTGTTTAACGCCGGGATCATTCCGGAATACATTTTAGGACTCATAGACACGTACTAGGTGCGGAAAACATAGTTTTCACAACTTGTCCCGACGCAATAAATGCGTGTCACTAGTGGGGCCACCCGAACATGAACAAAATTGTGCGTCGGTGTTTCGCACACGGATCGTTCCGAACACATTTTTAGACTCCTAGACACTACCGGGTGCGGAAAACACAGCTTTCACAACTTGTCCCGACGCAATAAATGCGGGTCCGTAGTGGGCCCACCCGATCATAAACAAAATTGCGCATCGGTGTTTCACGCTCGGGATCGTTCTGAATACATTTTAAGACTCATAGACACTACAAGGTGCGGAAAACATAGTTTTCACAACTTGTCCCGATGCAACAAATGCGGGTCTCGTAGTGGGCCCACCCGAACTTAAATAAAATTGTGCGTCGGTGTTTAACGCTGGGATCATTCCGAATACATTTTAGGACTCATAGACACTACTAGGTGCGGAAAACACAGTTTTCACAACTTGTCCCGACGCAATAAATGCGTGTCACTAGTGGGGCCACCCGAACATGAACAAAATTGTGCGTCGGTGTTTCGCACACGGATCGTTCCGAACACATTTTTAGACTCCTAGACACTACCGGGTGCGGAAAACACAGTTTTCACAACTTGTCCCGGCGCAATAAATGCGGGTAAGTAGTGGGCGCACCCGATCATAAACAAAATTGTGCGTCGGTGTTTCGCACACGGCTCGTTTCGGAACACATTTTTGCACTCCTAGACATTACTAGGTGCGGAAAACACAGTTTTCACAACTTGTCCCGACGCAACAAATGCGGGTCCGTAGTGGGCCCACCCGAACTTAAATAAAATTGTGCGTCGGTGTTTAACGCCGGGATCATTCCGAATACATTTTAGGACTCATAGACACTACTAGGTGCGGAAAACACAGCTTTCACAACTTGTCCCGACGCAATAAATGCGTGTCACTAGTGGGGCCACCTCGAACATGAACAATTCGCACACGGATCGTTTCGAACACATTTTTGGACTCCTAGACACTACGGGTGCGGAAAACACAGTTTTCACAACTTGTCCCGCGCAACAAATGCGGCTCCGTAGTGGGCCCACCCGAACTTAAATAAAATTGTGCGTCGGTGTTTAACGCCGGGATCATTTCGAATACATTTTAGGACTCATAGACACTACTAGGTGCGGAAAACACAGTTTTCACAACTTGTCCCGACGCAATAAATGAGTGTCACTAGTGGGGCCACCCGAACATGAACAATTCGCACACGGATCGTTTCGAACACATTTTTGGACTCCTAGACACTACCGGTGCGGAAAACACAGTTTTCACAACTTGTCCCGACGCAATAAATGCGGGTCCGTAGTGGGCCTACCCGATCATAAACAAAATTGAGCATCGGTATTTCACGCTGGGATCGTTCCGAAATACATTTTAAGACTCATAGACACTACTAGGTGCGGAAAACATAATTTTCACAACTTGTCCCGACGCAATAAATGCATGTCACTAGTAGGGCCACCCGAACATGAACAAAATTGTGCGTCGGTGTTTCACACACGGATCGTTCCGAAACACATTTTTAGACTCCTAGACACTACCGGTGCGGAAAACACAGCTTTCACAACTTGTCCCGACTCAATAAATGCGGGTCGTAGTGGGGCCACCCGATCATAAAAAAATTGTGCGTCGGTGTTTCACACACAGTTCGTTTTGGAACACATTTTTGCACTCCTAGACACTACGGGTGCGGAAAACACAGTTTTCACAACTTGTCCCGCGCAACAAATGCGGGTCTCGTAGTGGGCCCACCCGAACTTAAATAAAATTATGGATCGGTGTTTAACGCCGGGATCATTCCGAATACATTTTAGGACTCATAGACACTACTAGGTGCGGAAAACACAGTTTTCACAACTTGTCCCGACGCAATAAATGCGTGTCACTAGTGGGGCCACCCGAACATGAACAAAATGGTGCGTCGGTGTTTCGCACACCGGATCGTTTCGAACATATTTTTGGACTCCTAGACACTACCGGGTGCAGAAAACACAGTTTTCACAACTTGTCCCGACGCAATAAATGCGGGTCTATAGTGGGCCCACTCGATTATAAACAAAATTGCGCATCGGTGTTACACGCCGGGATCGTTCCGAATACATTTTAAGACTCATAGACACTACTAGGTGCGGAAAACATAGTTTTCACAACTTGTCTCGACGCAATAAATGCATGTCACTAGTGGGGCCACCCGAACATGAACAAAATTGTGCGTCGGTGTTTCGCACACGGATCGTTCCGAACACATTTTTAGACTCCTAGACATTATCGGGTGCGGAAAACACAGCTTTCACAACTTGTCCCGACGCAATAAATGCGGGTCGTAGTGGGCCCACCCGATCATAAACAAAATTGTGCGTCGGTGTTTCGCACACGGTTCGTTTCGAACACATTTTTGCACTCCTAGACACTACTGGGTGCGGAAAACACAGTTTTCACAACTTGTCCCGACGCAACAAATGCGGGTCTCGTAGTGGGCCCACCCGAACTTAAATAAAATTGTGCGTCGGTGTTTAACGCTGGGATCATTCCGAAATACATTTTAGGACTCATAGACACTACTAGGTGCGGAAAACACAGTTGATGAGGACATCAACGACGTACATACGACGACGAACGACGACGAACGAACGACGACGAACGACGACGCCCCACTCCAAGCCTGTGCGCTCCCCAAGCCGCGCCTCTCTAGTGGGCCGTCAAGATGGAAGCCCTATCATCAAGACGACGTATTCCGGTCCGATTACTCGGGCCCGTGCAAGAGAATTGAGCTTCGTCATACCGTTAAAGAACTTTGGGCCGAAGACTAGAGGATGGGCCAACAAGAGGCCCATATGGGAGACTAGGGTTGGGCACCGGCCGCGCTACAGCACCCACGGTACTGTTCACGCGCCGCCCCCTCCCCCCTATTTAGATAGAGACTCTCTTTTATTTCAGACTTGAGTTTTGTTTTAGTATTAGCCTAGCTATACATTCCGTCCCTTCGACGTTGAATTCGTAACTCCACCTTCGTGCAATACATCGGATTGCTCGCCTCTTATTCTTGCTTGTTCTTCGATTGCTTGCAAGGATTGATCCTCGTGATCAGGTTGAATTTGTTTAACCGCAGGTTCAATAACCATCGGAAGTTGGTTCAGCGATTGCATTGGCGCTTCGGGCTTGCTCGTCGTAGTCGGATCGTGAGGGTCAACGTCCACCAATCGAAATTATCTACACTCACCGAAAGATCGGGCACTCTACACCTATCAAGTGGTATCGATTTCCAGTGTTTCTCGGTGAGTTTATCCAAGCCACATAAACCACAAACTACAAAAAAATTGACCCCAAGACGGTTTTGAGCCTTGCACTTTCGTTCAATAATTTGCGTTGTTGAGTTTTTGTGCTTTCGCTTTTGATCGTTGCCGGTACATCGTGTTTTCATCGTCTTCCGCCGCCGCTCATCCCACCGTTTTCCGCTTGAGTCCCGCCGTCGCGCCCACCATCGGATCACGCCGCCGCCGTTGTCATATTGTGTTTTCCTTTCGCCAAGTTTTTTTTTCCTCTCGCGTCCAAGAGTCCTACTCCGGTTCTATCGTCGTGTTTTTCCTTTGCAGGAGTCCGTTTCGTCTTTCCTTCTGGCCGCACGTTGCCAAGGCGAGCACGTGAGTTGTGTTGGTCGTTTTTCTTCCGTCACCGTGAGTCCGTTTCGTCTTTCCTTCGATCGCGTATTGCTTCGGCCGTTTAAGCCGAGTCGGTTTCGTCTTTTGGTGTCCCACAATCGTGGTCGATTTGGTCGCGTTTGGTTCGGCCGCGTGGTCGTTCTTCCTCCAACGCCGAGAGTCCGACTTGTGTTCACGGTCGCTTTCTTCTTTTGTTTCCTCGCCGAGTCTTGCCCCGTCTCACGAAGTTAAGAGCAGCCGCACAACAACAAGTTTCACCCCTGCTCTCTCCGAGAAAGAGTGTGTGTGGTGACTTGGTCATTTTGTTCCTCTTGTTCATATAATCAGTTTTTGAGGTTCGCCCCGTGAAAAAAAAAAAAAAACAAAAAAAAAACAAAACAAAAACAAAAAAAAAAAAAATTGAAAACAAAAAAAGGGGTGAGCCGAGGTTCCAAGAGTCGCCACACTCCTTTTCCGTTTCAGCCTCGTCGGTTCTTTTGCGTGGTACTCTCCTTTCTTGTTTTCCTTCGTCGACCTTTGTTTTCTCCTCTTTCTTTTCACTTCACCTTTTCGTCTACACTTGTGCCGGCAGCAATCATTTTGCGTTTAGCACCATTATTCAGCTTTGCAATTATTGATTGACTTGTGCTAACCCTTGAATTGAGTGCAGCCTCCTAGCTCCACAAATTTTCTACTACGAGCAGGTATCGTTTCACCAGTGCAATCGCTTCCTCCAATCTTCCACCGGTTTTACCCGTGGTTGCAGTTCACACTTGCGTGCTTGGTAAGAACGAGTAAGAGTTTGATAACAGCTTTCTCGATTGAGCTTTTTCATCCTCCATTAACCTCTCGTCGTAGGCTCTTTTTGTGGTTGTTTTGTTTTTGCTGGTGTTTCGATGACAGAACCAGACTCGAAGTCGGAGGCGCCCTCCATCCAGGATGTCCAGGTGCAGGTTGATGGCCTCACGAATGACATGAAGCCGATGCACGAGCGACTTGATTCGACGATCCAGCTCGTCGAATGCACGTTTTGATCAGCTCGACCTCGCCGATACGGCTGCCCACACTACACTCGAGACGATTTTGACACGTCTTGAGACCATGACGACGCAGCTTAGGACGAGTGACGACGCAGCTCGCGGAGTTACAGTACTACACGTGACTACGGCGCCGACACCGAGCAGGACGACGACAATCGTCACGCGTCGTGCTCGTAGGGTACGTATTCCTCCTAATGATTCCTTTGCCGTAATTAAATTTAAGATTCCTACTTTTAATGGCAAATATGATCCTGCTGCTTATCTTGATTGGGAATTAGAAGTTGAACAAAAGTTTGCATGCCATGATATTCCTGCTAATTTACAAGTTAAGGCTGCTATTAGTGAGTTTACCGAGTTTGCTTTAATTTGGTGGCGTGAGTATACACAAAAATATCCCGATAATATTCCAGCCACTTGGGCTGAGTTAAAAACAGCCATGCGTCACCGTTTTGTCCCATCATATTTTGCTAGAGATTTGCTTAATCAAATGCAGCGTTTTCAACAAGGTTCGCTTTCCGTAGAGGATTATTATCAAGCTTTGCAAAAGGGTATGATTCGCTGTGGTTTAGTTGAACAGGAGGATGCTGCTATGGCTCGTTTTAGGGGTGGGTTAAATCGTGAAATTCAGGACATTCTTGATTATAAGGATTACAATGATATGACCACCTTATTTGAATATGCTTGTAAAGCTGAACGTGAAGTGCAGGGACGACGATCTTCGTCAAGAACTAACACTTTTGCAGGGTCCAAGACGCACACTTCAGCCCCACTGGTCGGCGCCTCCTTCTTCCACATCGCGCGACCACACGTCGTCGACCACGGTGCCATCCACAACAGCGCGCGACCACTCTTCGTCGTCCAAGTCTAGCGCGCGCCGGCAAAGCCTGCCTCGACCACGCCTTCTTCGTCGTTCTGGACGAGCTCGTGACATTCAGTGTCACCGCTGCAAAGGGTTTGGCCATGTTTTTCGTGATTGTCCAAATAAGCGAACAATGCTGATTCGTGATGATGGTGAGTATTCTTCCGCTAGTGATTCCGAAGATGTTCCACATTCTCTTGTTGCTAACCATGCAGATAATGCGGAGCTTCATGTCGACTCTAGTGCCGCCGACAGGTATGCAAATCTTGTTGTGCAGCGTGTTCTTAGTACACAGGTCGTTCAGGATGAGAAGAACCAGCGCCACAACATTTTTCATATCAAAGGCGTTGTGCAAGAAAGAGCGATTCGCATAATCATTGACGGTGGCAGTTGCAACAATTTGGCTAGTCTAACATTGGTGGAGCAGTTGGCATTGCCAACAAGGAAGCATCCACATCCCTATCACGTTCAGTGGCTGAATGATGGCGGTAAAATAAAGGTAACGCGCTCGGTACGTGTTCCTTTCTCTCTTGGTGCCTATTCTGATTTTGTGGATTGTGATGTTGTTCCAATGGAAGCATGCTCTTTGTTGCTTGGTCGTCCTTGGCAATATGATGTTGATAGTCTTCACCATGGTCGTTCCAATTATTATTCTTTCATGTTTAAGGGTCAGAAAATTGTTATTCATCCTATGACACCCGAACAAGTTTTAAAAGATGATATGGCTAGAGCGGCAAAAGCTGCAAAATTGCTTAAATCACCTCCTATTGCACCTGTTCAACCTGAGATTAAATTGAGTAATCCTATCTTGCTTGCTACACGTTCTGATTTTGATGAGTTACATGATGCTAATCTGCCTTGCTATGCGCTTGTTTGCTCTCGTATGCTTGTTTCACTAGATGAGGCGCCTATGTTGCATATTCCTCCTGCTGTTGCTAACCTTTTGCAGGACTATAAAGATGTGTTTCCCGCTGAATTGCCACCAGGACTTCCTCCAATTCGTGGCATAGAACATCAAATTGATCTCATTCCAAGCGCACAGCCTCCCTAATCGCGCTCCGTACCGTACAAATCTCGAAGAGACGAAAGAAATTCAGCGTCAAGTGCAAGCATTGCTTGACAAAGGTTACATTCGTGAGTCTCTTAGTCCTTGTTCGGTTCCTGTTTTGCTTGTCCCTAAAAAGGATGGTTCATGGCGTATGTGTGTAGATTGTCGCGCAATTAACAATATTACAATTCGTTATCGATATCCTATACCACGCCTTGATGATATGCTTGATGAACTTAGTGGTGCCACAATTTTCTCTAAGGTTGATTTGCGTAGTGGTTACCATCAGATTAGAATGAAATTAGGAGATGAATGGAAAACGGCTTTTAAAACTAAATTTGGCTTGTATGAATGGTTGGTTATGCCGTTTGGTTTGTCTAATGCTCCTAGCACTTTCATGCGCTTAATGAATGAAGTTCTTAGACCTTTCATTGGAATCTTTGTTGTTGTCTACTTTGATGATATTCTTATATACAGCAAATCCATGAATGAGCATTTAGATCACTTGCGTGCTGTTTTTGATGCTTTGCGTGCTGCTCACTTGTTTGGTAACATGGAAAAATGCACTTTTTGCACGCAACGTGTTTCGTTTCTTGGATATGTTGTCACTTCGCAGGGAATTGAGGTAGATGGCAACAAGGTGGACGCCATACAAAGTTGGCCTCAACCGACGACTGGTTACACAGGTTCGCAGTTTTCTTGGTCTTGCAGGTTTCTATCGTCGTTTTGTGAAGGATTTTAGCACCATCGCTGCACCGTTGCACGAGTTGACCAAGAAGGGTGCGCCATTTGAGTGGGGTGCACCACAAGAATTTGCCTTCACCACTTTAAAGGAACGGTTAACCCATGCTCCTCTCTTGCAATTGCCTAATTTTGATAAAGTGTTTGAATTGGAATGTGATGCTAGTGGAATTGGTTTGGGTGCTGTTTTGTTGCAAGATCATAAACCCATTGCTTATTTTAGTGAGAAGTTAAGTGGTGCTGCTCTTAAATATTCCACTTATGATAAAGAACTTTATGCTTTAGTGAGAACTTTGCAAACATGGCAGCATTATTTATGGCCTCGCGAGTTTATTATTCATTCTGATCATGAGGCTTTGAAACATATTAGAACCCAAACTAATCTGAACCGTCGTCATGCTAAATGGGTTGAATTCATTGAATCTTTTCCGTACATCATTAAACATAAAAACGGGAAGGAAAATGTGATTGCTGATGCTTTGTCTCGTCGTTATACGATGCTGTCCCAACTAGACTTTAAAATTTTTGGTTTGCAAGCTTTGAAAGATCAATATGTGAATGATGCTGATTTTCATGATATTATGGTGCATTGTAAGGATGGCAAACCTTGGGGCAAATTTCATATGCAGGATGGGTTCCTGTTTCGTGCTAACAAGTCGTGTATTCCAGCTTGGTTCGGTTCGTCTTTTGTTGTTGCAGGAGGCGCATGGAGGTGGTCTTATGGGTCACTTTGGCGTTTTCAAGACACATGAGGTGTTGGCTGACCACTTCTTTTGGCCACGGATGCGCCGTGATGTTGAGCGCCTTGTTGCACGCTGTACTACATGTCGAAGGCTAAGTCTCGTTTGGGTAATCATGGTTTGTATATGCCCTTGCCAGTCCCCTCTTCTCCTTGGCATGATATTTCGATGGATTTTGTTTTGGGATTGCCTAGAACTAAGAAGGGGAGGGACAGATATTTTGTGGTTGTTGATCGCTTCTCTAAAATGGCTCACTTTATACCATGTCATAAAACCGATGATGCCTCCAATATTGCTGCATTGTTCTTTAGCGAGATTGTTAGATTGCATGGAATTCCTAAAACAATTGTCTCCGATCGTGATGCTAAGTTTCTTAGTCATTTTTGGCGTTCTCTTTGGAATAAACTAGGAACTAAGCTGCTGTTTAGTACTACTTGTCATCCTCAAACCGATGGGCAAACCGAGGTAGTAAATAGAACTTTGTCTCGCTATGCTTAGAGCTGTTCTTGATAAAAATTTGAGACGTTGGGAAGATTGTTTACCTCATGTTGAATTTGCTTATAATCGTGCTACACATTCTACCACCAAGATGTGTCCTTTTGAGGTTGTTTATGGCTATGTTCCTAGGGCACCGATTGATTTGTTTGCTATTGATGTTGAAGATGAACCAAATGTTGATGCTCTTGCTCATATTGATCACATGAAACAATTGCATGAAGAAACCCAACGGAACATTGCTGTTGCTAATAAAAAGTATCAAGTTGCTTGGTAGTAAAGGTCGAAAACATGTTTCTTTTGAACCTGGTGATTTGGTTTGGTTGCACTTGCGTAAAGATAGATTTCCAACTTTGCGTCGTTCTAAATTGATGCCTCGTGCTGCTGGTCCTTTTAAAGTGCTAACCAAGATTAACGATAATGCTTATGTTCTTGACTTGCCCATGGAGTTTGGTGTTTCCACGAGTTTTAATGTTGCAGATTTGAAACCATACTTGGGCGAGGATGATGAGTTGCCGTCGAGGACGACTTCACTTCAAGAAGGGGAGGATGATGAGGACATCAACGACGTACATACGACGACGAACGACGACGAACGAACGACGACGAACGACGACGCCCACTCCAAGCCGGTGCGCCTCCCCAAGCCGCGCCCCTCTAGTGGGCCGTCAAGATGGAAGCCCTATCATCAAGACGACGTATTCCGGTCCGATTACTCGGGCCCGTGCAAGAGAATTGAGCTTCGTCATACTGTTAAAGAACTTTGGGCCGGAAGACTAGAGGATGGGCCAACAAGAGGCCCATATGGGAGACTAGGGTTGGGCACGGCCGCGCTACAGTACCCACGGTGCTCGTTCACGCGCCGCCCCCTCCCCCTATTTAGATAGAGACTCTCTTTTATTTCGGACTTGAGTTTTGTTTTAGTATTAGCCTAGCTATACATTCCGTCCCTTCGACGTTGAATTCGAACTCCACCTTCGTGCAATACATCGGATTGCTCGCCTCTTATTCTTGCTTGTTCTTCGATTGCTTGCAAGGATTGATCCTCGTGATCGGGTTGAATTTGTTTAACCGCGGGTTCAATAACCATCGGAAGTTGGTTCAGCGATTGCATTGGCGCTTCGGGCTTGCTCGTCGTAGTCGGATCGTGAGGGTCAACGTCCACCAATCGAAATTATCTACACTCACCGAAAGATCGGGCACTCTACACCTATCAACAATTTTCACAACTTGTCCCGACGCAATAAATTCGTGTCACTAGTGGGGCCACCCGAACATGAACAGTTCGCACACGGATCGTTTCGGAACACATTTTTGGACTCCTAGACACTACCGGGTGCAGAAAACACGTTTTCACAACTTGTCCCGGCGCAATAAATGCGGGTCCGTAGTGGGCCCACCCGATCATAAACAAAATTGTGCATCGGTATTTCACGCTGGGATCGTTCGGAATACATTTTAAGACTCATAGACACTACTAGGTGCGGAAAACATAGTTTTCACAACTTGTCCCGACGCAATAAATGCATGTCACTAGTGGGGCCACCCGACATGAACAAAATTGAGCGTTGGTGTTTCGCACACGGATCGTTCCGAACACATTTTTAGACTCCTAGACACTACCGGGTGCGGAAAACACCGTTTTCACAACTTGTCCCGCGCAATAAATGCTGGTCGATAGTGGGCCCACCCGATCATAAACAAAATTGTGCGTCGGTGTTTCGCACACAGTTCGTTTTGGAACACATTTTTGCACTCCTAGACACTACGGGGTGCGGAAAACACAGTTTTCACAACTTGTCCCGGCGCAACAAATGCGGGTCTCTAGTGGGCCCACCCGAACTTAAATAAAATTGTGCGTCGGTGTTTAACGCCGGGATCATTCCGGAATACATTTTAGGACTCATAGACACTACTAGGTGCGGAAAACACAGTTTTCACAACTTGTCCCGACGCAATAAATGCGTGTCACTAGTGGGGCCACCCGAACATGAACAAAATTGTGCGTCGGTGTTTCGCACACGGATCGTTTCGGAACACATTTTTGGACTCCTAGACACTACCGGGTGCAGAAAACACAGGTTTCAAAACTTGTCCCGACGCAATAAATGCAGAGTCCGTAGTTGGCCCACCCGATCATAAACAAAATTGTGCATCGGTGTTTCACGCTGGGATCGTTCGGAATACATTTTAAGACTCATAGACACTACTAGGTGCGGAAAACATAGTTTTCACAACTTGTCTCGACGCAATAAATGCATGTCACTAGTGGGGCCACCCGAACATGAACAAAATTGTGCGTCGGTGTTTCGCACACGGATCGTTCCGGAACACATTTTTAGACTCCTAGACACCACCGGGTGCGGAAAACACAGTTTTCACAACTTGTCCCAGCGCAATAAATGCGGGTCGATAGTGGGCCCACCTGATCATAAACAAAATTGTGCGTCGGTGTTTCGCACACGGTTCATTTCGGAACACATTTTTGCACTCCTAGACACTACCAGGTGCGGAAAACATAATTTTCACAACTTGTCCCGGCGCAACAAATGCGGGTCCGTAATGGGCCCACCCGAACTTAAATAAAATTGTGCGTCGGTGTGTAACGCTGGGATCATTCCGGAATACATTTTAGGACTCATAGACACTACGAGGTGCGGAAAACACAGTTTTCACAACTTGTCCCCACGCAATAAATGCGTGTCACTAGTGGGGCCACTCGAACATGAACAATTCGCACACGGATCGTTTCGAACACATTTTTGGACTCCTAGACACTACCGGGTGCAGAAAACACAGTTTTCACAACTTGTCCCAGACGCAATAAATGCGGGTCCGTAGTGGGCCCACCCGATCATAAACAAAATTGTGCATCGGTATTTCACGCCGGGATCGTTCCGGAATACATTTTAAGACTCATAGACACTACTAGGTGCGGAAAATATAGTTTTCACAACTTGTCCCGACGCAATAAATGCGTGTCACTAGTGGGGCCACCCGAACATGAACAAAATTGTGCGTCGGTGTTTCGCACACGGATCGTTTTGGAACATATTTTTGGACTCCAAGACACGATCGGGTGCAGAAAACACAGTTTTCACAACTTGTCCCGCGCAATAAATGCGGGTCCGTAGTGGGCCCACCCGATTATAAACAAAATTGCGCATCGGTGTTACACGCTGGGATCGTTCGGAATACATTTTAAGACTCATAGACACTACTAGGTGCGGAAAACATAGTTTTCACAACTTGTCTCGACGCAATAAATGCATGTCACTAGTGGGGCCACCCGAACATGAACAAAATTGTGCATCGGTGTTTCGCACACGGATCGTTCCGAACACATTTTTAGACTCCTAGACACTACCGGGTGCGGAAAACACAGTTTTCACAACTTGTCCCGACACAATAAATGCGGGTCGATAGTGGGCCCACCCGATCATAAACAAAATTGTGCGTCGGTGTTTCGCACACGATTCGTTTCGGAACACATTTTCGCACTCCTAGACACTACGGGTGCGAAAACACAGTTTTCACAACTTGTCCCGCGCAACAAATGCGGGTCTCGTAGTGGGCCCACCCGAACTTAAATAAAATTGTGCGTCGGTGTTTAACGCTGGGATCATTCCGGAATACATTTTAGGACTCATAGACACTACTAGGTGCGGAAAACACAGTTTTCACAACTTGTCCCGACGCAATAAAAGCGTGTCACTAGTGGGGCCACCCGAACATGAACAAAATTGTGCGTCGGTGTTTCGCACACGGATCGTTTCGGAACATATTTTTGGACTCCTAGACACTATCGGGTGCAGAAAACACAGTTTTCACAACTTGTCCCGCGCAATAAATACAGGTCCGTAGTGGGCCCGCCCGATTATAAACAAAATTGCGCATCGGTGTTACACGCCGGGATCGTTCCGGAATACATTTTAAGACTCATAGACACTACTAGGTGCGGAAAACATAGTTTTCACAACTTGTCTCGACGCAATAAATGCGGGTCGATAGTGGGCCCACCCGATCATAAACAAAATTATGCGTCGGTGTTTCGCACACGATTCGTTTCGGAACAAATTTTTGCACTCCTAGACACTACCGGGTGCGGAAAACGCAGTTTTCACAACTTGTCCCGGCACAACAAATGCGGGTCCGTAGTGGGCCCACCCGAACTTAAATAAAATTGTGCGTCGGTGTTTAACGCCGGGATCATTCCGGAATACATTTTTGGACTCATAGACACTACTAGGTGTGGAAAACACAGTTTTCACAACTTGTCCCGACGCAATAAATGCGTGTCACTAGTGGGGCCACTCGAACATGAACAATTCGCACACGGATTGTTTCGGAACACATTTTTGGACTCCTAGACACTATCGGGTGCAGAAAACACAGTTTTCACAACTTGTCCCGGCGCAATAAATGCAGGTCTCGTAGTTGGCCCACCCGATCATAAACAAAATTGTGCATCGGTGTTTCACGCTAGGATCGTTCGGAATACATTTTAAGACTCATAGACACTACTAGGTGCGGAAAACATAGTTTTTACAACTTGTCTCGACGCAATAAATGCATGTCACTAGTGGGGCCACCCGAACATGAACAAAATTGTGCGTCGGTGTTTCGCACACGGATCATTCCGAACACATTTTTAGACTCCTAGACACTACCGGGTGTGGAAAACACAGTTTTCACAACTTGTCCCGGCGCAATAAATGCGGGTCGATAGTGGGCCCACCCGATCATAAACAAAATTGTGCGTCGGTGTTTCGCACACGGTTCGTTTCGGAACACATTTTTGCACTCCTAGACACTACCGGGTGCGGAAAACATAATTTTCACAACTTGTCCCGGCGCAACAAATGCGGGTCTCGTAGTGGGCCCACCCGAACTTAAATAAAATTGTGCGCCGGTGTTTAACGCTGGGATCATTCCGGAATACATTTTAGGACTCATAGACACTACTAGGTGCGGAAAACACAGTTTTCACAACTTGTCCCGACGCAATAAATGCGTATCACTAGGTGAGGCCACCCGAACATGAACAATTCGCACACGGATCGTTTCGAACATATTTTTGGACTCCTAGACACTACTGGGTACAGAAAACAAAGTTTTCACAACTTGTCCCGGCGCAATAAATGCGGGTCCGTAGTGGGCCCACCCGATCATAAACAAAATTGTGCATCGGTATTTCAGGTTGGGATCGTTCGGAATACATTTTAAGACTCATAGACACTACTAGGTGGGGAAAACATAGTTTTCACAAGTTGTCCCGATGCAATAAATGCATGTCACTAGTGGGGCCACCTAACATGAACAAAATTGTGCGTTGGTGTTTCGCACACGGATCGTTCCGGAACACATTTTTAGACTCCTAGACACTACCGGGTGCGGAAAACACAGTTTTCACAACATGTCCCGGCGCAATAAATGCGGGTCCGTAGTGGGCCCATGCGATCATAAACAAAATTGTGCATCGGTATTTCACGCTGGGATCGTTCCGAACACATTTTAAGACTCATAGACACTACTAGGTGCGGAAAACATAGTTTTCACAACTTGTCCCGACGCAATAAATGCATGTCACTAGTGGGGCCACCTAAACATGAACAAAATTGTGCGTCGGTGTTTCGCACACGGATCGTTCCGAACACATTTTTAGACTCCTAGACACTACCGGGTGCGGAAAACACAGTTTTCACAACTTGTCCCGGCGCAATAAATGCGGGTCGATAGTGGGCCCACCCGAACTTAACTAAAATTGTGCGTCGGTGTTTAACGCTGGGATCATTCCGGAATACATTTTAGGACTCATAGACACTACTAGGTGTGCAAAACACAGTTTTCACAACTTGTCCCGACGCAATACAAGCGTGTCACTAGTGGGGCCACCCGAACATGAACAAAATTGTGCGTCGGTGTTTCGCACACGGATCGTTTCGAACACATTTTTGTACTCCTAGACACTGCCGGGTGCAGAAAACACAGTTTTCACAACTTGTCCCGGCGCAATAAATGCAGGTCCGTAGTTGGCCCACCCGATCATAAACAAAATTATGCATCGGTGTTTCACGTCGGGATCGTTCGGAATACATTTTAAGACTCATAGACACTACTAGGTGCGGAAAACATAGTTTTCACAACTTGCCTCGACGCAATCAATGCATGTCACTAGTGGGGCCACCTAAACATGAACAAAATTGTGCGTCGGTGTTTCGCACACGGATCGTTTCGGGACACATTTTTGGACTCCTAGACACTACCGGGTGCAGAAAACACAGTTTTCACAACTTGTCCCGCGCAATAAATGCAGGTCCGTAGTTGGCCCAACCGATCATAAACAAAATTGTGCATCGGTGTTTCACGCGGGATCGTTCCGGAATACATTTTAAGACTCATAGACACTACTAGGTGCGGAAAATATAGTTTTCACAACTTGTCCCGACGCAACAAAAGCGGGTCCGTAGTGGGCCCACCCGAACTTAAATAAAATTGTGCGTCGGTGTTTAACGCTGGGATCATTCCGAATACATTTTAGGACTCATAGACACTACTAGGTGCGGAAAACACAGTTTTCACAACTTGTCCCGACGCAATAAAAGCGTGTCACTAGTGGGGCCACCCGAACATGAACAAAATTGTGCGTCGGTGTTTCGCACACGGATCGTTTCGAACATATTTTTGGACTCCTAGACACTATCGGGTGCAGAAAACACAGTTTTCACAACTTGTCCCGCGCAATAAATACAGGCTCGTAGTGGGCCCGCCCGATTATAAACAAAATTGCGCATCGGTGTTACACGCTGGGATCGTTCGGAATACATTTTAAGACTCATAGACACTACTAGGTGCGGAAAACATAGTTTTCACAACTTGTCTCGACGCAATAAATGCGGGTCGATAGTGGGCCCACCCGATCATAAACAAAATTATGCGTCGGTGTTTCGCACACGGTTCGTTTCGGAACACATTTTTGCACTCCTAGACACTACCGGGTGCGGAAAACGCAGTTTTCACAACTTGTCCCGGCACAACAAATGCGGGTCCGTAGTGGGCCCACCCGAACTTAAATAAAATTGTGCGTCGGTGTTTAACGCCGGGATCATTCCGGAATACATTTTTGGACTCATAGACACTACTAGGTGTGGAAAACACAGTTTTCACAACTTGTCCCGACGCAATAAATGCGTGTCACTAGTGGGGCCACTCGAACATGAACAATTCGCACACGGATTGTTTCGGAACACATTTTTGGACTCCTAGACACTGCGGGTGCAGAAAACACAGTTTTCACAACTTGTCCCGGCGCAATAAATGCGGGTCCGTAGTGGGCCCACCCGATCATAAACAAAATTGTGCATCGGTATTTCACGTTGAAATCGTTCGGAATACATTTTAAGACTCATAGACACTACTAGGTGCGGAAAACATAGTTTTCACAACTTGTCCCGACGCAATAAATGCATGTCACTAGTGGGGCCACCTAACATGAACAAAATGGTGCGTTGGTGTTTCGCACACGGATCGTTCCGGAACACATTTTTAGACTCCTAGACACTACCGGGTGCGGAAAACACAGTTTTCACAACTTGTCCCGGCGCAATAAATGCGGGTCGATCGTGGGCCCACCCGATCATAAACAAAATTGTGCGTCGGTGTTTCGCACACGGTTCGTTTTGGAACACATTTTTGCACTCCTAGACACTACGGGGTGCGAAAAACACAGTTTTCACAACTTGTCCCGGCGCAACAAATGCGGGTCCGTAGTGGGCCCACCCGAACTTAAATAAAATTGTGCGTCGGTGTTTAACGCTGGGATCATTCCGGAATACATTTTAGGACTCATAGACACTACTAGGTGCGGAAAACACAGTTTTCACAACTTGTCCCGACGCAATAAATGCGTGTCACTAGTGGGGCCACCCGAACATGAACAAAATTGTGCGTCGGTGTTTCGCACACGGATCGTTTCGGAACACATTTTTGGACTCCTAGACACTATCGGGTGCAGAAAACACAGTTTTCACAACTTGTCCGGCGCAATAAATGCAGGTCCGTAGTTGGCCCACCCGATCATAAACAAAATTGTGCATCGGTGTTTCACGCTAGGATCGTTCGGAATACATTTTAAGACTCATAGACACTACTAGGTGCGGAAAACATAGTTTTTACAACTTGTCTCGACGCAATCAATGCATGTCACTAGTGGGGCCACCTGAACATGAACAAAATTGTGCGTCGGTGTTTCGCACACGGATCGTTCCGGAACACATTTTTAGACTCCTAGACACTACGGGTGTGGAAAACACAGTTTTCACAACTTGTCCCGGCGCAATAAATGCGGGTCGATAGTGGGCCCACCCGATCATAAACAAAATTGTGCGTCGGTGTTTCGCACACGGTTCGTTTCGGAACACATTTTTGCACTCCTAGACACTACCGGGTGCGGAAAACATAATTTTCACAACTTGTCCCGGCGCAACAAATGCGGGTCCGTAGTGGGCCCACCCGAACTTAAATAAAATTGTGCGCCGGTGTTTAACGCTGGGATCATTCCGGAATACATTTTAGGACTCATAGACACTACTAGGTGCGGAAAACACAGTTTTCACAACTTGTCCCGACGCAATAAATGCGTATCACTAGTGAGGCCACCCGAACATGAACAATTCGCACACGGATCGTTTCGGAACATATTTTTGGACTCCTAGACACTACCGGGTACGAGAAAACAAAGTTTTCACAACTTGTCCGGCGCAATAAATGCGGGTCACGTAGTGGGCCCACCCGATCATAAACAAAATTGTGCATCGGTATTTCAGGTTGGGATCGTTCGGAATACATTTTAAGACTCATAGACACTACTAGGTGGGGAAAACATAGTTTTCACAAGTTGTCCCGATGCAATAAATGCATGTCACTAGTGGGGCCACCTAACATGAACAAAATTGTGCGTTGGTGTTTCGCACACGGATCGTTCCGGAACACATTTTTAGACTCCTAGACACTACCGGGTGCGGAAAACACAGTTTTCACAACATGTCCCGGCGCAATAAATGCGGGTCCGTAGTGGGCCCATGCGATCATAAACAAAATTGTGCATCGGTATTTCACGCCGGGATCGTTCCGGAACACATTTTAAGACTCATAGACACTACTAGGTGCGGAAAACATAGTTTTCACAACTTGTCCCGACGCAATAAATGCATGTCACTAGTGGGGCCACCTAAACATGAACAAAATTGTGCGTCGGTGTTTCGCACACGGATCGTTCCGGAACACATTTTTAGACTCCTAGACACTACGGGTGCGGAAAACACAGTTTTCACAACTTGTCCCGACGCAATAAATGCGGGTCGATAGTGGGCCCACCCGAACTTAACTAAAATTGTGCGTCGGTGTTTAACGCTGGGATCATTCCGGAATACATTTTAGGACTCATAGACACTACTAGGTGTGCAAAACACAGTTTTCACAACTTGTCCCGACGCAATACAAGCGTGTCACTAGTGGGGCCACACGAACATGAACAAAATTGTGCGTCGGTGTTTCGCACACGGATCGTTTCGGAACACATTTTTGTACTCCTAGACACTGCGGGTGCAGAAAACACAGTTTTCACAACTTGTCCCGGCGCAATAAATGCAGGTCTGTAGTTGGCCCACCCGATCATAAACAAAATTATGCATCGGTGTTTCACGTTGGGATCGTTCGGAATACATTTTAAGACTCATAGACACTACTAGGTGCGGAAAACATAGTTTTCACAACTTGCCTCGACGCAATCAATGCATGTCACTAGTGGGGCCACCTAAACATGAACAAAATTGTGCGTCGGTGTTTCGCACACGGATCGTTTCGGGACACATTTTTGGACTCCTAGACACTACGGGTGCAGAAAACACAGTTTTCACAACTTGTCCGGCGCAATAAATGCAGAGTCCGTAGTTGGCCCAACCGATCATAAACAAAATTGTGCATCGGTGTTTCACGCGAGGATCGTTCCGAATACATTTTAAGACTCATAGACACTACTAGGTGCGGAAAATATAGTTTTCACAACTTGTCCCGACGCAACAAAAGCGGGTCTCGTAGTGGGCCCACCCGAACTTAAATAAAATTGTGCGTCGGTGTTTAACGCTGGGATCATTCCGGAATACATTTTAGGACTCATAGACACTACTAGGTGCGGAAAACACAGTTTTCACAACTTGTCCCGACGCAATAAAAGCGTGTCACTAGTGGGGCCACCTGAACATGAACAAAATTGTGCGTCGGTGTTTCGCACACGGATCGTTTCGGAACATATTTTTGGACTCCTAGACACTATCGGGTGCAGAAAACACAGTTTTCACAACTTGTCCCGGCGCAATAAATACGAGGCTCGTAGTGGGCCCGCCCGATTATAAACAAAATTGCGCATCGGTGTTACACGCTGGGATCGTTCGGAATACATTTTAAGACTCATAGACACTACTAGGTGCGGAAAACATAGTTTTCACAACTTGTCTCGACGCAATAAATGCGGGTCGCTAGTGGGCCCACCCGATCATAAACAAAATTATGCGTCGGTGTTTCGCACACGGTTCGTTTCGGAACACATTTTTGCACTCCTAGACACTACGGGTGCGGAAAACGCAGTTTTCACAACTTGTCCCGGCACAACAAATGCGGGTCCGTAGTGGGCCCACCCGAACTTAAATAAAATTGTGCGTCGGTGTTTAACGCTGGGATCATTCCGGAATACATTTTTGGACTCATAGACACTACTAGGTGTGGAAAACACGGTTTTCACAACTTGTCCCGACGCAATAAATGCGTGTCACTAGTGGGGCCACACGAACATGAACAATTCGCACACGGATTGTTTCGGAACACATTTTTGGACTCCTAGACACTGCCGGGTGCAGAAAACACAGTTTTCACAACTTGTCCCGGCGCAATAAATGCGGGTCCGTAGTGGGCCCACCCGATCATAAACAAAATTGTGCATCGGTATTTCACGTTGAAATCGTTCGGAATACATTTTAAGACTCATAGACACTACTAGGTGCGGAAAACATAGTTTTCACAACTTGTCCCGACGCAATAAATGCATGTCACTAGTGGGGCCACCTAACATGAACAAAATGGTGCGTTGGTGTTTCGCACACGGATCGTTCCGGAACACATTTTTAGACTCCTAGACACTACCGGGTGCGGAAAACACAGTTTTCACAACTTGTCCCGGCGCAATAAATGCGGGTCGATCGTGGGCCCACCCGATCATAAACAAAATTGTGCGTCGGTGTTTCGCACACGGTTCGTTTTGGAACACATTTTTGCACTCCTAGACACTACGAGGTGCGAAAAACACAGTTTTCACAACTTGTCCCGGCGCAACAAATGCGGGTCCGTAGTGGGCCCACCCGAACTTAAATAAAATTGTGCGTCGGTGTTTAACGCTGGGATCATTCCGGAATACATTTTAGGACTCATAGACACTACTAGGTGCGGAAAACACAGTTTTCACAACTTGTCCCGACGCAATAAATGCGTGTCACTAGTGGGGCCACACGAACATGAACAAAATTGTGCGTCGGTGTTTCGCACACGGATCGTTTCGGAACACATTTTTGGACTCCTAGACACTATCGGGTGCAGAAAACACGGTTTTCACAACTTGTCCCGGCGCAATAAATGCAGGTCCGTAGTTGGCCCACCCGATCATAAACAAAATTGTGCATCGGTGTTTCACGCTAGGATCGTTCGGAATACATTTTAAGACTCATAGACACTACTAGGTGCGGAAAACATAGTTTTTACAACTTGTCTCGACGCAATCAATGCATGTCACTAGTGGGGCCACCGAACATGAACAAAATTGTGCGTCGGTGTTTCGCACACGGATCGTTCGGAACACATTTTTAGACTCCTAGACACTACCGGGTGTGGAAAACACGGTTTTCACAACTTGTCCCGGCGCAATAAATGCGGGTCGGTAGTGGGCCCACCCGATCATAAACAAAATTGTGCGTCGGTGTTTCGCACACGGTTCGTTTCGGAACACATTTTTGCACTCCTAGACACTACCGGGTGCGGAAAACATAATTTTCACAACTTGTCCCGGCGCAACAAATGCGGGTCCGTAGTGGGCCCACCCGAACTTAAATAAAATTGTGCGTCGGTGTTTAACGCTGGGATCATTCCGGAATACATTTTAGGACTCATAGACACTACTAGGTGCGGAAAACACAGTTTTCACAACTTGTCCCGACGCAATAAATGCGTATCACTAGTGAGGCCACCCGAACATGAACAATTCGCACACGGATCGTTTCGGAACATATTTTTGGACTCCTAGACACTACTGGGTACAGAAAACAAAGTTTTCACAACTTGTCCCGGCGCAATAAATGCGGGTCTGTAGTGGGCCCACCCGATCATAAACAAAATTGTGCATCGGTATTTCAGGTTGGGATCGTTCGGAATACATTTTAAGACTCATAGACACTACTAGGTGGGGAAAACATAGTTTTCACAAGTTGTCCCGATGCAATAAATGCATGTCACTAGTGGGGCCACCTAACATGAACAAAATTGTGCGTTGGTGTTTCGCACACGGACCGTTCGGAACACATTTTTAGACTCCTAGACACTACGGGTGCGGAAAACACGAGTTTTCACAACATGTCCCGGCGCAATAAATGCGGGTCCGTAGTGGGCCCATGCGATCATAAACAAAATTGTGCATCGGTATATCACGCCGGGATCGTTCCGGAACACATTTTAAGACTCATAGACACTACTAGGTGCGGAAAACATAGTTTTCACAACTTGTCCCGACGCAACAAATGCGGCTCACGTAGTGGGCCCACCCGAACTTAAATAAAATTGTGCGTCGGTGTTTAACGCTGGGATCATTCCGGAATACATTTTAGGACTCATAGACACTACTAGGTGCGGAAAACACAGTTTTCACAACTTGTCCCGACGCAATAAATGCGTGTCACTAGTGGGGCCACATGAACATGAACAATTCGCACACGGATCGTTTCGGAACACATTTTTGGACTCCTAGACATTACCGGGTGCAGAAAACACGGTTTTCACAACTTGTCCCGGCGCAATAAATGCGGGTCCGTAGTGGGCCCACCCGATCATAAACAAAATTGTGCATCGGTATTTCAGGTTGGGATCGTTCGGAATACATTTTAAGACTCATAGACACTACTAGGTGGGGAAAACATAGTTTTCACAAGTTGTCCCGATGCAATAAATGCATGTCACTAGTGGGGCCACCTAACATGAACAAAATTGTGCGTTGGTGTTTCGCACACGGACCGTTCGGAACACATTTTTAGACTCCTAGACACTACGGGTGCGGAAAACACAGTTTTCACAACATGTCCCGGCGCAATAAATGCGGGTCACGTAGTGGGCCCATGCGATCATAAACAAAATTGTGCATCGGTATATCACGCCGGGATCGTTCGGAACACATTTTAAGACTCATAGACACTACTAGGTGCGGAAAACATAGTTTTCACAACTTGTCCCGACGCAACAAATGCGGCTCTGTAGTGGGCCCACCCGAACTTAAATAAAATTGTGCGTCGGTGTTTAACGCTGGGATCATTCCGGAATACATTTTAGGACTCATAGACACTACTAGGTGCGGAAAACACAGTTTTCACAACTTGTCCCGACGCAATAAATGCGTGTCACTAGTGGGGCCACATGAACATGAACAATTCGCACACGGATCGTTTCGGAACACATTTTTGGACTCCTAGACATTACGGGTGCAGAAAACACAGTTTTCACAACTTGTCCCGGCGCAATAAATGCGGGTCCGTAGTGGGCCCACCCGATCATAAACAAAATTGTGCATCGGTATTTCAGGTTGGGATCGTTCGGAATACATTTTAAGACTCATAGACACTACTAGGTGGGGAAAACATAGTTTTCACAAGTTGTCCCGATGCAATAAATGCATGTCACTAGTGGGGCCACCTAACATGAACAAAATTGTGCGTTGGTGTTTCGCACACGGACCGTTCCGGAACACATTTTTAGACTCCTAGACACTACCGGGTGCGGAAAACACGGTTTTCACAACATGTCCGGCGCAATAAATGCGGGTCCGTAGTGGGCCCATGCGATCATAAACAAAATTGTGCATCGGTATTTCACGCTGGGATCGTTCGGAACACATTTTAAGACTCATAGACACTACTAGGTGCGGTAAACATAGTTTTCACAACTTGTCCCGACGCAATAAATGCATGTCACTAGTGGGGCCACCTAAACATGAACAAAATTGTGCGTCGGTGTTTCGCACACGGATCGTTCCGGAACACATTTTTAGACTCCTAGACACTACCGGGTGCGGAAAACACAGTTTTCACAACTTGTCCCGGCGCAATAAATGCGGGTCGATAGTGGGCCCACCCGAACTTAACTAAAATTGTGCGTCGGTGTTTAACGCTGGGATCATTCCGGAATACATTTTAGGACTCATAGACACTACTAGGTGTGCAAAACACAGTTTTCACAACTTGTCCCGACGCAATACAAGCGTGTCACTAGTGGGGCCACCCGAACATGAACAAAATTGTGCGTCGGTGTTTCGCACACGGATCGTTTCGGAACACATTTTTGTACTCCTAGACACTGCCGGGTGCAGAAAACACAGTTTTCACAACTTGTCCCGGCGCAATAAATGCAGGTCCGTAGTTGGCCCACCCGATCATAAACAAAATTATGCATCGGTGTTTCACGCTGGGATCGTTCGGAATACATTTTAAG
Source organism: Chloris gayana (assembly GCA_031894775.1). Lineage (NCBI taxonomy): Eukaryota > Viridiplantae > Streptophyta > Magnoliopsida > Poales > Poaceae > Chloris > Chloris gayana. Next base: position 148,132 of record JAUNZO010004792.1, on the reverse strand, counting down.
ACTCATAGACACTACTAGGTGCGGAAAACATAGTTTTCACAACTTGCCTCGACGCAATCAATGCATGTCACTAGTGGGGCCACCTAAACATGAACAAAATTGTGCGTCGGTGTTTCGCACACGGATCGTTCCGGGACACATTTTTGGACTCCTGGACACTACGGGTGCAGAAAACACGGTTTTCACAACTTGTCCGGCGTAATAAATGCAGGTCCGTAGTTGGCCCACCCGATCATAAACAAAATTGTGCATCGGTGTTTCACGCTGGGATCGTTCGGAATACATTTTAAGACTCATAGACACTACTAGGTGCGGAAAATATAGTTTTCACAACTTGTCCCGACGCAACAAAAGCGGGTCTCGTAGTGGGCCCACCCGAACTTAAATAAAATTGTGCGTCGGTGTTTAACGCCGGCATCATTCCGGAATACATTTTAGGACTCATAGACACTACTAGGTGCGGAAAACACAGTTTTCACAACTTGTCCCCACGCAATAAATGCGTGTCACTAGTGGGGCCACCCGAGCATGAACAATTCGCACACGGATCGTTTCGGAACACATTTTTGGACTCCTAGACACTACGGGTGCGAGAAAACACAGTTTTCACAACTTGTCCCGGCGCAATAAATGCGGGTCCGTAGTGGGCCCACCCGATCATAAAAAAATTTGTGCGTCGGTGTTTCGCACACGGTTCGTTTTGGAACACATTTTTGCACTCCTAGACACTACGGGGTGCGGAAAACACAGTTTTCACAACTTGTCCCGGCGCAACAAATGCGGGTCCGTAGTGGGCCCACCCGAACTTAAATAAAATTGTGCGTCGGTGTTTAACGCTGGGATCATTCCGGAATACATTTTAGGACTCATAGACACTAGTAGGTGCGGAAAACAAAGTTTTCACAACTTGTCCCGACGCTATAAATGCGTGCCACTAGTGGGGCCACCCGAACACTGAACAAAATTGTGCGTCGGTGTTTCGCACACGGATCGTTTCGGAACACATTTTTCGACTCCTAGACACTACCGGGTGCAGAAAACACAGTTTTCACAACTTGTCCCGGCGCAATAAATGTGGGTCCGTTGTGGGCCCACTCGATCATAAACAAAATTGTGCATCGGTGTTTCACGCTGGGATAGTTCCGGAATACATTTTAAGACTCATAGACACTACTTGGTGCGGAAAACATAGTTTTCACAACTTGTCTCGACGCAATAAATGCATGTCACTAGTGGGGCCACCCGAACATGAACAAAATTGTGCGTCGGTGTTTCGCACACGGATCGTTCCGGAACACATTTTTAGACTCCTAGACACTACGGGTGCGGAAAACACAGTTTTCACAACTTGTCCGGCGCAATAAATGCGGGTCGATAGTGGGCCCACCCGATCATAAACAAACTTGTGCGTCGGTGTTTCGCACACGGTTCGTTTCGAAACACATTTTTGCACTCCTAGACACTACCGGGTGCGGAAAACACAGTTTTCACAACTTGTCTCGGCGCAACAAATGCGGGTCCGTAGTGGGCCCACCCGAACTTAAATAAAATTGTGCGTCGGTGTTTAACGCTGGGATCATTCCGGAATACATTTTAGGACTCTTAGACACTACTAGGTGCGGAAAACACGGTTTTCACAACTTGTCCCGACGCAATAAATGCATGTCACTAGTGGGGCCACCGAACATAAACAAAATTGTGCGTCGGTGTTTCGCACACGGATCGTTTCGGAACACATTTTTGGACTCCTAGACACTACCGGGTGCAGAAAACACAATTTTCACAACTTGTCCCGGCGCAATAAATGCGGGTCTGTTGTGGGCCCACCCGATCATAAACAAAATTGTGCATCGGTGTTTCACGCTGGGATAGTTCCGGAATACATTTTAAGACTCATAGACACTACTAGGTGCGGAAAACATAGTTTTCACAACTTGTCCCGACGCAATAAATGCGGGTCACGTAGTGGGCCCACCCGATCATAAAAAAATTGTGCATCGGTATTTCACGCGGGATCGTTCCGGAATACATTTTAAGACTCATAGACACTACTAGGTGCGGAAAACATAGTTTTCACAACTTGTCCCGACGCAACAAATGCGGCTCTGTAGTGGGCCCACCCGAACTTAAATAAAATTGTGCGTCGGTGTTTAACGCTGGGATCATTCCGGAATACATTTTAGGACTCATAGACACTACTAGGTGCGGAAAACACAGTTTTCACAACTTGTCCCGACGCAATAAATGCGTGTCACTAGTGGGGCCACCTGAACATGAACAATTCGCACACGGATCGTTTCGGAACACATTTTTGGACTCCTAGACATTACCGGGTGCAGAAAACACAGTTTTCACAACTTGTCCCGGCGCAATAAATGCGGGTCCGTAGTGGGCCCACCCGATCATAAAAAAAATTGTGCATCGGCATTTCACGGCTGGGATCGTTCCGGAATACATTTTAAGACTCATAGACACTACTAGGTGCGGAAAACATAGTTTTCACAACTTGTCCCGACGCAATAAATGCATGTCACTAGTGGGGCCACCTAAACATGAACAAAATTGTGCGTCGGTGTTTCGCACACGGATCGTTCCGGAACACATTTTTAGACTCCTAGACACTACCGGGTGCGGAAAACACGGTTTTCACAACTTGTCCGGCGCAATAAATGCGGGTCGATAGTGGGCCCACCCGAACTTAACTAAAATTGTGCGTCGGTGTTTAACGCTGGGATCATTCCGGAATACATTTTAGGACTCATAGACACTACTAGGTGTGCAAAACACAGTTTTCACAACTTGTCCCGACGCAATACAAGCGTGTCACTAGTGGGGCCACCCGAACATGAACAAAATTGTGCGTCGGTGTTTCGCACACGGATCGTTTCGGAACACATTTTTGTACTCCTAGACACTGCCGGGTGCAGAAAACACAGTTTTCACAACTTGTCCGGCGCAATAAATGCGGGTCCGTAGTTGGCCCACCCGATCATAAACAAAATTATGCATCGGTGTTTCACGCTGGGATCGTTCGGAATACATTTTAAGACTCATAGACACTACTAGGTGCGGAAAACATAGTTTTCACAACTTGCCTCGACGCAATCAATGCATGTCACTAGTGGGGCCACCTAAACATGAACAAAATTGTGCGTCGGTGTTTCGCACACGGATCGTTTCGGGACACATTTTTGGACTCCTGGACACTACCGGGTGCAGAAAACACAGTTTTCACAACTTGTCCGGCGTAATAAATGCAGGTCACGTAGTTGGCCCACCCGATCATAAACAAAATTGTGCATCGGTGTTTCACGCTGGGATCGTTCCGGAATACATTTTAAGACTCATAGACACTACTAGGTGCGGAAAATATAGTTTTCACAACTTGTCCCGACGCAACAAAAGCGGGTCCGTAGTGGGCCCACCGAACTTAAATAAAATTGTGCGTCGGTGTTTAACGCTGGCATCATTCCGGAATACATTTTAGGACTCATAGACACTACTAGGTGCGGAAAACACAGTTTTCACAACTTGTCCCCACGCAATAAATGCGTGTCACTAGTGGGGCCACCTGAGCATGAACAATTCGCACACGGATCGTTTCGGAACACATTTTTGGACTCCTAGACACTACCGGGTGCAGAAAACACAGTTTTCACAACTTGTCCCGGCGCAATAAATGCGGGTCCGTAGTGGGCCCACCCGATCATAAAAAAATTTGTGCGTCGGTGTTTCGCACACGGTTCGTTTTGGAACACATTTTTGCACTCCTAGACACTACGGGGTGCGGAAAACACAGTTTTCACAACTTGTCCCGGCGCAACAAATGCGGGTCCGTAGTGGGCCCACCCGAACTTAAATAAAATTGTGCGTCGGTGTTTAACGCTGGGATCATTCCGGAATACATTTTAGGACTCATAGACACTACTAGGTGCGGAAAACAAAGTTTTCACAACTTGTCCCGACGCTATAAATGCGTGCCACTAGTGGGGCCACCCGAACATCGAACAAAATTGTGCGTCGGTGTTTCGCACACGGATCGTTTCGGAACACATTTTTCGACTCCTAGACACTACCGGGTGCAGAAAACACAGTTTTCACAACTTGTCCCGGCGCAATAAATGTGGGTCTGTTGTGGGCCCACTCGATCATAAACAAAATTGTGCATCGGTGTTTCACGCTCGGGATAGTTCCGGAATACATTTTAAGACTCATAGACACTACTTGGTGCGGAAAACATAGTTTTCACAACTTGTCTCGACGCAATAAATGCATGTCACTAGTGGGGCCACCCGAACATGAACAAAATTGTGCGTCGGTGTTTCGCACACGGATCGTTCCGGAACACATTTTTAGACTCCTAGACACTACGGGTGCGGAAAACACAGTTTTCACAACTTGTCCCGGCGCAATAAATGCGGGTCGATAGTGGGCCCACCCGATCATAAACAAACTTGTGCGTCGGTGTTTCGCACACGGTTCGTTTCGGAACACATTTTTGCACTCCTAGACACTACGGGTGCGGAAAACACGGTTTTCACAACTTGTCCTGGCGCAACAAATGCGGGTCTGTAGTGGGCCCACCCGAACTTAAATAAAATTGTGCGTCGGTGTTTAACGCCGGGATCATTCCGGAATACATTTTAGGACTCTTAGACACTACTAGGTGCGGAAAACACAGTTTTCACAACTTGTCCCGACGCAATAAATGCATGTCACTAGTGGGGCCACCCGAACATAAACAAAATTGTGCGTCGGTGTTTCGCACACGGATCGTTTCGGAACACATTTTTGGACTCCTAGACACTACCGGGTGCGGAAAACACAATTTTCACAACTTGTCCCGGCGCAATAAATGCGGGTCTGTTGTGGGCCCACCCGATCATAAACAAAATTGTGCATCGGTGTTTCACGCTGGGATAGTTCCGGAATACATTTTAAGACTCATAGACACTACTAGGTGCGGAAAACATAGTTTTCACAACTTGTCCCGACGCAATAAATGCGGGTCACGTAGTGGGCCCACCCGATCATAAAAAAATTGTGCATCGGTATTTCACGCGGGATCGTTCGGAATACATTTTAAGACTCATAGACACTACTAGGTGCGGAAAACATAGTTTTCACAACTTGTCCGACGCAACAAATGCGGCTCAGTAGTGGTCCCACCCGAACTTAAATAAAATTGTGCGTCGGTGTTTAACGCTGGGATCATTCCGGAATACATTTTAGGACTCATAGACACTACTAGGTGCGGAAAACACAGTTTTCACAACTTGTCCCGACGCAATAAATGCGTGTCACTAGTGGGGCCACCCGAACATGAACAATTCGCACACGGATCGTTTCGAACACATTTTTGGACTCCTAGACATTACCGGGTGCGGAAAACACAGTTTTCACAACTTGTCCCGGCGCAATAAATGCGGGTCTCGTAGTGGGCCCACCCGATCATAAAAAAATTGTGCATCGGCATTTCACGCTGGGATCGTTCCGGAATACTTTTTAAGACTCATAGACACTACTAGGTGCGGAAAACATAGTTTTCACAACTTGTCCCGACGCAATAAATGCATGTCACTAGTGGGGCCACCCGAACATAAACAAAATTGTGCGTCGGTGTTTCGCACACGGATCGTTTCGGAACACATTTTTGGACTCCTAGACACTACCGGGTGCAGAAAACACAGTTTTCACAACTTGTCCCGGCGCAATAAATGCGGGTCGCTAGTGGGCCCACCCGATCATAAAAAAATTGTGCATCGGTATTTCACGCTGGGATTGTTCCGGAATACATTTTTAGACTCCTAGACACTACCGGGTGCGGAAAACACAGTTTTCACAACTTGTCCCGGCGCAACAAATGCGGGTCTGTAGTGGGCCCACCCGAACTTAAATAAAATTGTGCGTCGGTGTTTAACGCTGGGATCATTCCGGAATACATTTTAGGACTCATAGACACTACTAGGTGCGGAAAACACAGTTTTCACAACTTGTCCCGACGCAATAAATGCGTGTCACTAGTGGGGCAACCTGAACATGAACAATTCGCACACGGATCGTTTTGGAACATATTTTTGGACTCCTAGACACTACCGGGTGCAGAAAACACGGTTTTCACAACTTGTCCCGGCGCAATAAATGCGGGTCCGTAGTGGGCCCACCCGATCATAAAAAAAATAGTGCATCGGTATTTCACGCTGGGATCGTTCCGGAATACATTTCAAGACTCATAGACACTACTAGGTGCGGAAAACATAGTTTTCACAACTTGTCCCGACGCAACAAATGCGGGTCACGTAGTGGGCCCACCCGAACTTAAATAAAATTGTGCGTCGGTCTTTAACGCATGGATCATTCCGGAATACATTTTAGGACTCATAGACACTACTAGGTGCGGAAAACACAGTTTTTACAACTTGTCCCGATGCAATAAATGCGTGTCACTAGTGGGGCCACCCGAACATGAACAAAATTGTGCGTCGGTGTTTCGCACACGGATCGTTTCGGAACACATTTTTAGACTCCTAGACACTACCGGGTGCAGAAAACACGGTTTTCACAACTTGTCTCGGCGCAATAAATGCGGGTCCGTTGTGGGCCCACCCGATCATAAACAAAATTGTGCATCGGTGTTTCACGCTGGGATAGTTCCGAATACATTTTAAGACTCATAGACACTACCGGGTGCGGAAAACATAGTTTTCACAACTTGTCTCGACGCAATAAATGAATGTCTCTAGTGGGGCCACCCGAACATGAACAAAATTGTGCGTCGGTGTTTCGCACACGGATCGTTCCGGAACACATTTTTAGACTCCTAGACACTACCGGGTGCGGAAAACACAGATTTCACAACTTGTCCCGGCGCAACAAATGCGGGTCTCGTAGTGGGCCCACCCGAACTTAAATAAAATTGTGCGTCGGTGTTTAACGCCGGGATCATTCCGGAATACATTTTAGGACTCATAGACACTACTAGGTGCGGAAAACACAGTTTTCACAACTTGTCCCGACGCAATAAATGCGTGTCACTAGTGGGGCAACCTGAACATGAACAATTCGCACACGGATCGTTTCGGAACACATTTTTGGACTCCTAGACACTACCGGGTGCGGAAAACACAGTTTTCACAACTTGTCCCGGCGCAACAAATGCGGGTCTCGTAGTGGGCCCACCCGAACTTAAATAAAATTGTGCGTCGGTGTTTAACGCCGGGATCATTCCGGAATACATTTTAGGACTCATAGACACTACTAGGTGCGGAAAACACGGTTTTCACAACTTGTCCCGACGCAATAAATGCGTGTCACTAGTGGGGCCACCCGAACATGAACAATTCGCACACGGATCGTTTCGGAACACATTTTTGGACTCCTAGACACTACCGGGTGCAGAAAACACAGTTTTCACAACTTGTCCCGGCGCAATAAATGCGGGTCACGTAGTGGGCCCACCCGATCATAAAAAAAATTGTGCATCGGTATTTCACGCCGGGATCGTTCGGAATACATTTTAAGACTCATAGACACTACTAGGTGCGGAAAACATAGTTTTCACAACTTGTCCCGACGCAACAAATGCTGGTCCGTAGTGGGCCCACCCGAACTTAAATAAAATTGTGCGTCGGTGTTTAACGCATGGATCATTCCGGAATACATTTTAGGACTCATAGACACTACTAGGTGTGGAAAACACAGTTTTCACAACTTGTCCCGACGCAATAAATGCGTGTCACTAGTGGGGCCACCCGAACATGAACAAAATTGTGCGTCGGTGTTTCGCACACGGATCATTTCGGAACACATTTTTGGACTCCTAGACACTACCGGGTGCAGAAAACGCAGTTTTCACAACTGGTCCTGGCGCAATAAATGCGGGTCCGTTGTGGGCTCACCCGATCATAAACAAAATTGTGCATCGGAGTTTCACGCTGGGATAGTTCCGGAATACATTTTAAGACTCATAGACACTACAGGTGCGGAAAACATAGTTTTCACAACTTGTCTCGACGCAATAAATGCATGTCTCTAGTGGGGCCACCGGAACATGAACAAAATTGTGCGTCGGTGTTTCGCACGCGGATCGTTCCGGAACACATTTTTAGACTCCTAGACACTACCGGGTGCGGAAAACACAGTTTTCACAACTTGTCCCGACGCAATAAATGCGTGTCACTAGTGGGGCCACCCGAACATGAACAAAATTGTGCGTCGGTATTTCGCACACGGATCGTTTCGGAACATATTTTTGGACTCCTAGACACTACCGGGTGCAGAAAACACAGTTTTCACAACTTGTCCCGGCGCAATAAATACGGGTCCGTAGTGGGCCCACCCGATTATAAACAAAATTGCGCATCGGTGTTACACGCTGGGATCGTTCCGGAATACATTTTAAGACTCATAGACACTACTAGGTGCGGAAAACATAGTTTTCACAACTTGTCTCGACGCAATAAATGCATGTCACTAGTGGGGCCACCCGAACATGAACAAAATTGTGCGTCGGTGTTTCGCACACGGATCGTTCGGAACACATTTTTAGACTCCTAGACACTACCGGGTGCGGAAAACACAGTTTTCACAACTTGTCCCGACGCAATAAATGCGGGTCGATAGTGGGCCCACCCGATCATAAACAAAATTGTGCGTCGTTGTTTCGCACATAGTTCGTATCGGAACACATTTTTGCACTCCTAGACACTACGGGTGCGGAAAACACAGTTTTCACAACTTGTCCCGGCGCAACAAATGCGGGTCTCGTAGCGGGCCCACCCGAACTTAAATAAAATTGTGCGTCGGTGTTTAACGCTGGGATCATTCCGGAATACATTTTAGGACTCATAGACACTACTAGGTGCGGAAAACACGGTTTTCACAACTTGTCCCGACGCAATAAATGCGTGTCACTAGTGCGGCCACCCGAACATGAACAAAATTGTGCGTCGGTGTTTCGCACACGGATCGTTCCGGAACACATTTTTAGACTCCTAGACACTACCGGGTGCGGAAAACACAGTTTTCACAACTTGTCCCAGCGCAACAAATGCGGGTCCGTAGTGGGTCCACCCGAACTTAAATAAAATGGTGCGTCGGTGTTTAACGCTGGGATAATTCCGGAATACATTTTAGGACTCATAGACACTACTAGGTGCGGAAAACACAGTTTTCACAACTTGTCCCGACGCAATAAATCCGTGTCACTAGTGGGGCCACCCGAACATGAACAAAATTGTGCGTCGGTGTTTAACGCCGAGATCATTCCGGAATACATTTTAGGACTCATAGACACTACTAGGTGCGGAAAACACGGTTTTCACAACTTGTCCCGACGCTATAAATGCGGGTCGATAGTGGGCTCACCCGATCATAAACAAAATTGTGCGTCGGTATTTCGCACACGGTTCGTTTCGGAACACATTTTTGCACTCCTAGACACTACCGGGTGCGGAAAACACAGTTTTCACAACTTGTCCCGGCGCAACAAATGCGGGTCCGTAGTGGGCCCACCCGAACATAAATAAAATTGTGCGTCGGTGTTTAACGCTGGTTTCGTTCCGGAATACATTTTAGGACTCATAGACACTACTAGTTACGGAAAACACAGTTTTCACAACTTGTCCCAACGCAATAAATGCGTGTCTCTAGTGGGGCCACCCGAACATGAACAAAATTATGCGTCGGTGTTTCGCACACGGATCGTTCCGAACACATTTTTGGACTCGTAGACACTACCGGGTACGGAAAACACAGTTTTCACAACATGTCCCGGCGCAATAAATGCTGGTCCGTAGTCTGCCCATCCGAACATAAATAAAATTGTGCGTCGGTGTTTACGCTGGGATCGTTCGGAATACATTTTACATCTCATATGATGTGAACCCGTGAGGGTTTTGGCGTCGATCTTTCGATGAGAGTGGAAGATAATTCGATTGGTGATGAAGTCGACGTTCACGGCCCGACTACAACCGTCCAAGGACGTTGCGCCTTAGCAACCGATACACCGCCTCCAATGGTCGCCGCGATCTTGTGGGAGCGCGACCACCGGCCACGAGGGCACTCGTCCTGCAAGCAATCGAAGAACTGGCAAGAACAAGTAGAACAAGCACTGAAATTGCTAGATTTAATTGAAGGTTCACAACTGAAAACACAATATGGTGGGGTTCCGGAGATGAACGGGCAGGCGGCACGAGCACGCTGCAACAAGTAGCAAAGGCTAACTCTAATCAACAAAACCCAATCTGAAAAGTGGCGGCTATGGGGTATATGGGAGGGTGGAGGACGACCAGGACATGGTGGGGGTCGTCCCCAAACCCTAAGACGCGGCCCCTATTGGGCCCCACTTGATACACGGCCCGTCGGGCCCAAAACTAGACAGATTTATGTCTCTGCAGCAAAACGACGATTGCGGTCGACTCGGAGCAGATATGAAGTTGATCTCAGATCCGTTGGAAAGTAGACTCTGTAAGCTTTCCAAATTGTGCTTGCACGCCCAAAACGGAGTCCGGATGAAGTCGTGGCGTCTGTCACAAGTTGACCCTGTCCTGCAGTCCGAATCCAACACGCGAGAATCCCCTCCCGTTCTTATCCTCTCCATCATTCCTAAGCAAAACAAGAACACACGTGTCTCGAGAGTCTAAATCAGATGGACATGAGCTTAGGAATGAACTCACTTGATAGTTTAGTTGGCGAGCACGAGCGCGGGTAAGAGGGCCAGCCGGAGTTGGTGTTATTGATGTTGTGGGAGGCGTGGGTGTAACGGAAGTAGTGATGTCCTCATCATCCTCCCCTTCTTGCATTTGAGTCGTCCTCGACTCAAGCTCATCTTGTTCTCCCAAATATGGCTTCAAATCTGCAATGTTAAATGTGGGGCTAACCCCATAATCTGCAGGAAGATCAAGCTTATATGCATTCTCATTAACTTTTTCTAGCACTTTAAAAGGACCATCAGCTCTAGGCATCAATTTAGATTTTCTCAATGCAGGAAACCTATCCTTTCTTAAGTGCAACCAAACCAAATCTCCAGGTTCAAAAATCAATTGCCTTCTACCTTTATCACCAGCAAGCTTATACTTTGCATTCATGCGCTCAATATTTTCTTTAGTTGTTTCATGCAACTTCAACATAAATTCAGCACGTTGTTTAGCATCAAAATTCAGTTTTTCAGAAGTAGGCAAAGGCATCAAATCAATAGGAGCACGAGGCAACAACCCATAAACAATCTCAAAAGGGCACATCTTTGTAGTAGAATGCATCGAACGATTATAAGCAAATTCAATATGAGGCAAACATTCTTCCCACATCTTAAGATTCTTCTTTAAAACAGCCCTTAACATAGTAGACAAAGTTCTATTCACAACTTCAGTTTGACCATCAGTTTGGGGGTGACAAGTGGTAGAAAACAAGAGCTTAGTTCCCAATTTGCCCCACAAAGTTCTCCAAAAATGACTAAGAAACTTAGCATCACGATCAGAAACAATTGAATTTGGCACACCATGCAAGCGAACAATTTCCCGAAAGAACAAATCAGCAATATGAGTAGCATCATCAGTTTTATGACAAGGTATGAAATGTGCCATCTTAGAAAATCTATCCACAACCACAAAAATACTATCACGTCCCCTCCTAGTCCTAGGCAAGCCCAACACAAAATCCATAGAAATGTCTTCCCAAGGAACGCTAGGAACAGGTAAAGGCATATACAAACCATGAGGATTCAACCGTGACTTAGCCTTTTGACATGTAGTGCAACGAGCAACAAATCTCTCCACGTCCCTCCTCATCTTTGGCCAAAAGAAATGACCAGCAAGTATGTCCTCCGTCTTCTTTGCTCCAAAATGCCCCATCAAACCACCTCCATGCGCTTCCTGTAACAACAACAAACGAACGGAGCTAGCTGGAATGCATAGCTTGTTAGCTCTAAACACAAACCCATCACTAACAATGAATTTGTTCCATGCCTTTCCATCTTTACAATTTAGCAACACATCTTTAAAATCAACATCATTCACATATTGTTCTTTAATTGTTTCCAAACCAAAGATCTTGTAATCAAGTTGTGTCAACAAGGTATATCTTCTAGACAAAGCATCAGCAATAACATTCTCCTTGCCTTTCTTGTGTTTGACAACATAAGGAAAAGATTCAATGAATTCAACCCATTTGGCATGCCTACGATTCAATTTTCCTTGACTACGAATATGCTTTAAAGATTCATGATCGGAATGTATGACAAATTCTTTGGGCCACAGATAGTGCTGCCAAGTTTCTAAAGAACGCACAAGAGCATATAATTCCTTATCATAAGTAGAATAATTCAGAACTGGCCCACTCAATTTCTCACTAAAATAAGCAACAGGTTTTCCATCTTGTAACAAAACACCACCCAATCCAATTCCACTAGCATCACATTCCAACTCAAAAGCCTTATTAAAATCTGGAAGTTGGAGAAGAGGTGCATGTGTCAACTTATCTTTTAGCATGTTGAAAGCGTTCTCCTGTTTGGTGCCCCAACAAAAGGGCACTCCCTTCTTCGTAAGCTCATTCAAAGGTGCAGCAATGGTGCTGAAATCCTTCACAAAACGGCGATAGAACCCAGCAAGTCCTAAAAAGCTCCGCACCTGGGTGATGGTCTTAGGTACAGAGCCACCCATCAATAGCCTCAACCTTGGCCCGGTCAACTTCAATTCCCTGTGGAGTAACAACATAGCCAAGAAAAGAGACTCGATCCGTGCAAAAGGTGCACTTCTCAAGGTTACCAAATAAACGTGCATCACGTAAAGCATTAAAAACAGCACGTAAATGATCAAGATGTTCATCCATAGTTTTGCTGTAAATCAATATATCATCAAAGTAGACAACAACAAATTTTCCAATGAAAGCACGCAAAACCTCATTCATTAATCTCATGAAAGTGCTAGGTGCATTAGTTAACCCAAAAGGCATGACTAACCACTCATATAAACCGAACTTAGTTTTGAAAGCAGTTTTCCATTCATCTCCAAGTTTCATGCGGATTTGGTGATACCCGCTACGCAAATCAACCTTTGAAAACACAACAGCACCACTCAATTCATCGAGCATATCATCTAATCGTGGAATAGGGTGACGATATCGAATGGTGATATTATTTATAGCTCTACAATCCACACACATACGCCATGATCCATCTTTCTTAGGCACTAGAATAACCGGAACAGCACAAGGACTAAGAGACTCACGCACATAACCTTTATCAAGTAGTTCTTGCACTTGGCGCTGAATCTCTTTCGTTTCTTCCGGGTTTGTCCTGTATGGTGCACGGTTGGGCAATGAAGCACCGGGGATGAGATCTATCCGGTGCTCAATTCCTCGAAGTGGTGGCAGCCCCGGTGGTATTTCACTTGGAAACACATCAGCAAACTCCTGCAAAATGTTAGCAACAGCAGGAGGCAAAGAATGTTGCATATCGTGAAGGGAAATCAAAGCATCTTTGCATACCAAAGCATAGGCAACAGAAGTGCAAGCAATTAGTTCAGTTATATCAGATTTAGTCGCAAGCAAGCATTGTCCCTTCAAAGATATCTCATTTTTCTTATCACATTCAGATTTAGCATTCTTATCATTCTCACCTTTAGCAAGCTCCTGAGATTTAACCTTTCTAGTTCTAGCTAGATCATCATGTAGAATAGCTTCAGGAGACATAGGATGCAAAACAATTTTCTTATCATGGTATAGAAAAGAGTACTGATTTGTTCTACCATGATGCATAGAATCTCTATCAAATTGCCAAGGTCTACCTAGCAGAATATTGCAAGCTTGCATAGGCACAACATCACATTCAACAACATCCTTATAAGAGCCAATAGCAAAATTAATTCGCACAAGTCTAGTTACCTTTGCCTTACCACTATTATTCAGCCATTGAATGTAATATGGATGTGGATGTGGTTTGGTAGTAAGTCCAAGCTTCTCCACCATGTCACTGCTAGCCAAGTTGTTGCAGCTACCCCCATCAATGATCATGCGACATGAACGCTCCTTAACTACACACTTTGTTTGGAACAAGGTGTGTCGCTGATTTTGCTCCGCCTTCTCCATCCGTGTGCTTGAGCACACGTTGGACAATGAGGCTCTCATAACGCTCAGCTTCAGCTGCACCAATATGTTCTTCTAGATGTCCATCACTACCTGCATGGTCAGCCGCAAGCAATGCAAGTGTATCATCATCAAAATCACTAGCAGAAGAATACTCACCATCATCTTTGATAACCAAGACCCGCTTGCTTGGACGAGTCACGCATCACATGTCCGAAGCCCTTGCACCTATGACATTGAACTTCCCTAGTTCTTCCTGTAGATGCAACCGAAGAAGCGCTCTCCGTAGGCTTGATGGGAGCCTTGGTTGCTGCAATAGAGGGAGTAGAGCGTGGCTTGTTGGGTGTAGAAGATGTCGTCCGAGCGGAGGAAGAAGGTGGTGGTGGAGCACGTGCACTTGGAGAAGTAACGGTGCGTGGCTGCCATGAAGTATTTTTCCCTGCAGAAATGTTAGCCTTGAAGCTTGCATGTCGTCCCTGCACTTCCCTTTCAGCTTTACAAGCAATATGAAACAAACTTGTGAGGTTAGTGTAATCTTTATATTGCACAATGTCAAAAATCTCTCTGTTTAAACCCCCCACAAATCTAGCCATAGCAAATTCTTCTCCCTCCTGCAAATTACAACGAAGCATGCCGATTTGCATTTCCTGGTAATATTCCTCTACACTTTTAGTTCCTTGTCTCAAAATTTGCAACTTGTTTAACAGATCACGTGCATAATACGAAGGTACAAATCTACCCCGCATGACCCGTTTTAAAGCATCCCAAGTCCGTGGTATGTTATTAGGATTTTTCTTGCCATGTTCTATCCACCAAACAGAAGCAAAATCGGTGAACTCACTAGTAGCAGCCCTAACTCTAGCATTTTCAGGAAAATCATGACAAGCAAACTTTTGATCAACAGCTATCTCCCAAGTAATGTATGCATCAGGATCATATTTACCATCAAAAGGAGGTATCTTAAATTTAATCTTTGAAAATGCATCATCGTTGCGTACCTCACGGCGACGGTGACCACCCATACCACGACGATTACGCTGTAGTCGACGGCGAGGACGAGCGTCAAGATCATTGAGCTCACTATCCGCACCATAGTCTTCACCCCGAGTTGTCCTCAACCTCTTCCTCATCTTCTTCACCTCTCCTGTCCTCGTGTCGCTGGTTGCCGCCGTTAGCCATGAGATCGTCAAAACGCCTCAATAAAGCGCCAAGGCTTGTATCCATACGAGTAATGGATGCCTCCATGGTCCCAAGCTTGGTGTTGGTGGTGATTTGGGAGGCCTCCAGCTGCCCAATCTTCTCATTCGTCACCTGCAAATCTCCATCAAGTCCTTCGTGTGCAGCTTCACTTTGCGCTCAAAGTATCCTATGATGCCCTTTGTGCGAGGAGAATGTCCTTCCAAGTCATCTATGTCCGAACCTGCCATGGTTAGGTGCACAAGAACAAACAAATAGAGAACAAGTGAAGAAACAAAAACCAAACCCTATACTACTAGGATGTAGCTAATGCAAGGCTCTCACTCTCAAGCTGAACCACAAGCTCTTACCAATTCTTACCTTGCTCGACAAGAGGGGTCGGCAACCAACAAGTCGAGCAACCTAGGAGGAAGTGTATCGGTGCCGTAGCAACAAACCCTGTCAAGCTATATTCGAGTATGTGGAGCGATAGGTGGGCTGAAAGTAAAGAACAAGGAAGTACTAGCACCACGTTAGTTATAAAAAGCAAGCTGAATAATCGTTCAACGGCGGTACCTTGCTGGTCCTAGCCTAGACCGTGTTAGAGACGCGAGCCTAGACACAAGGGAAGTCACCAAGCACCACTGAACAGAGAAAAAATAATCAGCCCCTCCTTTGCTCTCTCCTTTTCTTTTCTTTTTCTTTTTATATATATTTTTTTATTTATTTTTTTTTTCTGATTTTTTTTTTCCAGGGGTTCCTCAAAACTGAAAATAGGAACAAAGGGAACACAAAAGAGCAAGTCACCACATAAACTCTCTCTCTCTCTCTCTCTCTCTCTAGAGTAAGGCCGAGCACAAATATGAATGATATGTGTGTGCTGATTGCGGAATATGGAGTGGTATTGAACTATACCGAAACTGGTGGGAAAGCGGCCCAGATACAAAACTGAACTTGATTCAAGCGCGGCCTGTATTCTACTCGGTTAACACATCCAGAAACACTTGTTCTTCAACTCGGACTTGATTCAAAACCAGATACAGAGTGGGACTCGATCAAGACTATCGAAAGGAGAAATAGAAGTGACCAAACGTGTTGCGAACTCGAAACTCTAAACGACTAGACTTATGACCAGCAATTCGACGCAACCGTTGCAACCGAAAACTCAACAAGCCCTAACTAAGAAGTACTAGTAAAAGGCTCAAAGAGTCTTATGGGATTGCAGGAAACTAATCACCTATTGTTTTTGGCTTTTCCGGACGATAGGAAAAATGAAAACAGAAAAGAACAGGAGGTCTCTCACCGAACAACCTTGCTCCGATTACCAATTGATGTGAACCCGTGAGGGTTTTGGCGTCGATCTTTCGATGAGAGTGGAAGATAATTCGATTGGTGATGAAGTCGACGTTCACGGCCCGACTACAACCGTCCAAGGACGTTGCGCCTTAGCAACCGATACACCGCCTCCAATGGTCGCCGCGATCTTGTGGGAGCGCGACCACCGGCCACGAGGGCACTCGTCCTGCAAGCAATCGAAGAACTGGCAAGAACAAGTAGAACAAGCACTGAAATTGCTAGATTTAATTGAAGGTTCACAACTGAAAACACAATATGGTGGGGTTCCGGAGATGAACGGGCAGGCGGCACGAGCACGCTGCAACAAGTAGCAAAGGCTAACTCTAATCAACAAAACCCAATCTGAAAAGTGGCGGCTATGGGGTATATGGGAGGGTGGAGGACGACCAGGACATGGTGGGGGTCGTCCCCAAACCCTAAGACGCGGCCCCTATTGGGCCCCACTTGATACACGGCCCGTCGGGCCCAAAACTAGACAGATTTATGTCTCTGCAGCAAAACGACGATTGCGGTCGACTCGGAGCAGATATGAAGTTGATCTCAGATCCGTTGGAAAGTAGACTCTGTAAGCTTTCCAAATTGTGCTTGCACGCCCAAAACGGAGTCCGGATGAAGTCGTGGCGTCTGTCACAAGTTGACCCTGTCCTGCAGTCCGAATCCAACACGCGAGAATCCCCTCCCGTTCTTATCCTCTCCATCATTCCTAAGCAAAACAAGAACACACGTGTCTCGAGAGTCTAAATCAGATGGACATGAGCTTAGGAATGAACTCACTTGATAGTTTAGTTGGCGAGCACGAGCGCGGGTAAGAGGGCCAGCCGGAGTTGGTGTTATTGATGTTGTGGGAGGCGTGGGTGTAACGGAAGTAGTGATGTCCTCATCATCATAGACACTACGAGGTGCGGAAAACACAGTTTTCACAACTAGTCCCGACGCAATAAATGCGTGTCTATAGTGGGCCCACCTAAACATGAACAAAATTGTGCGTCGGTGTTTCGCACAAGGATTGTTCCGGAACACATTTTTGGGCTCCTAGAAATCACTCGGGTGCAGAAAACACAGTTTTCAAAACTTGTCCCGACACAATAAATGCGGGTCTATAGTGGGCCCACCCGATCATAACAAAATTGTGCGTCGGTGTTTAATGCTCGGATCGTTCCGGAATACATTTTAGGACTCATAGACACTACGAGGTGCGGAAAACGCAGTTTTCACAACTTGTCCCGACGCAATAAATGCGTGTCACTAGTGGGGCCACCCGAACATGAACAAAATTGTGCGTCGGTGTTTCGCACACGGATCGTTCCGAACACATTTTTGGACTCCTAGAAACTACCGGGTGCAGAAAACACTGTTTTCACAACTTGTCTCGGTGCAATAAATGCGGGTCCGTAGTAAGCCCTCCCGAACATAAATAAAATTGTGCGTCGGTGTTTAATGCTCGGATCCTTCCGGAATACATTTTACGACTCATAGACACTACGAGGTGCGGAAAACACAGTTTTCACAACTTGTCCCGACGCAATAAATGCGTGTCACTAGTGGGGCCAACTGAACATGAACAAAATTGTGCGTCGGTGTTTCGCACACGGATCAATCCGGAACTCATTTTTGGACTCCTAGACACTACCGGGTGCGGAAAACACAGTTTTCACAACATACGGGTCTCGTAGTGGGCCCACCCGAACATAAATAAAATTGTGCGTCGGTGTTTAACCCTGGTTTCGTTCCGGAATACATTTTTGGACTCATAGACACTAGTAATTGTGGAAAACACAGTTTTCACAACTTGTCCCGACGCAATAAATGCGGGTCCGTAGTGGGCCCACCCGATCATAACAAAATTGTGCGTCGGTGTTTAACGCTCGGATCGTTCGGAATACTTTTTACGACTCATAGACACTACGAGGTGCGGAAAACACAGTTTTCACAACTTGTCCCGATGCAATAAATGCGTGTCACTAGTGGGGCCAGCCGAACATGAACAAAATTGTGCGTCGGTGTTTCGCACACGGATCGTTCCGGAACTCATTTTTGGACCCCTAGACACTACCGGGTGCGGAAAACACAGTTGTCACAACTTGTCCCGGCGCAATAAATGGGGGTCCGTAGTTGGCCCACCCGAACATAAATAAAATTGTGCGTCGGTGTTTAACGCTGGGTTCGTTCCGGAATACATTTTAGGACTCATAGACACTACTAGTTGCGGAAGACACTGTTTTCACAACTTGTCCCGACGCAATAAATGCGTGTCACTAGTGGGGCCACCCGAACATTAACAAAATTGTGCGTTGGTGTTTCGCACACGGATTGTTCCGAAACACATTTTTGGACTCCTAGACACCACCGGGTGCGGAAAACACAGTTCTCACAACTTGTCCCGGCCTAATAAATGCGGGTCCGTAGTGGGCCCACCCAATCATAAACAAAATTGTGCGTCGGAGTTTCACTCGGGATCGTTCCGGAATACATTTTAGGACTCATCGACACTACGGGTGCGGAAAACACAGTTTTCACAACTTGTCCCGACGCAATAAATATGGGTCGAGTATCGGGGCCACTCGAACATGATCAAAATTGTGCATCGCTGTTTCGCACACGGATCATTCCGGAACACATTTTTGGTCTTCTGGACACTACGGGTGTGGACAACACGGTTTTCACAACTTGTCCCGGCGCAATAAATGCGGGTTTGTAGTGGGCCCACCCGAACATAAATAAAATTGTGCGTCGGTGTTTAACACTCGGATCGTTCCGGAATACATTTTAGGACTCATAGACACTACGAGGTGCGGAAAACACAGTTTTCACAACTTGTCTCGACGCAATAAATGCGTGTCACTAGTGGGGCCAACCGAACATGAACAAAATTGTGAGTCGGTGTTTCGCATACGGATTGTTCCGAACACATTTTTGAACTCCTAGAAACTACGAGGTGCAGAAAACACAGTTTTCACAACTTGTCCCGACACAATAAATGCGGGTTTGTAGTGGGCCCACCCGATCATAAGAAAATTGTGAGTCGTTGTTTAACGCCCGGATCGTTCGGAATACATTTTAGGACTCATAGACACTACGAGGTGCGGAAAACACAGTTTTCACAACTTGTCCCGACGCAATAAATGCATGTCACTAGTGGGGCCACCCGAACATGAACAAAATTGTGCGTCGGTGTTTCGCACACGGATCGTTCGGAACATATTTTTAGACTCCAAGACACTAACGGGTGCGGAAAACACAGTTTTCACAACTTGTCCCGGCGCAATAAATGCAGGTCCGTAGTGGGCCCACCCGATCGTAAACAAAATTGTGCATCGGTGTTTCACGCTCGGGATCGTTCCGGAATACATTTTAAGACTCATAGACACTACTAGGTGCGGAAAACATAGTTTTCACAACTTGTCCCGACGCAACAAATGCGGGTCACGTAGTGGGCCCACCCGAACTTAAATAAAATTGTGCGTCGGTGTTTAACGCCGGGATTATTCCGGAATACATTTTAGGATTCATAGACACTACTTGGTGCGGAAAACACAGTTTTCACAACTTGTCCCGACGCAATAAATGCGTGTCAGTAGTGGGGCCACCGAACATGAACAATTCGCACACGGATCGTTTCGGAACACATTTTTGGACTCCTAGACACTACCGGGTGCGGAAAACACAGTTTTCACAACTTGTCCCGGCGCAATAAATGCGGGTCCGTAGTGGGCCCACCCGATCATAAAAAAATTGTGCATCGGTGTTTCACGCTGGGATCGTTCGGAATACATTTTAAGACTCATAGACACTACTAGGTGCGGAAAACATAGTTTTCACAACTTGTCCCGACGCAACAAATGCGGGTCACGTAGTGGGCCCACTCGAACTTAAATAAAATTGTGCGTCGGTGTTTAACGCACGGGATCTTTTCGGAATACATTTTAGGACTCATAGACACTACTAGGTGCGGAAAACACAGTTTTCACAACTTGTCCCGACGCAATAAATGCGTGTCACTAGTGGGGCCACCCGAACATGAACAAAATTGTGCGTCGGTGTTTCGCACACGGATCGTTTCGGAACACATTTTTGGACTCTTAGACACTACCGGGTGCGGAAAACACAGTTTTCACAACTTGTCCCGGCGCAATAAATGCAGGTCCGTAGTGGGCCCACCCGATGATAAACAAAATTGTGCATCGGTGTTTCACGCTGGGATCGTTCCGAATACATTTTAAGACTCATAGACACTACTAGGTGCGGAAAACATAGTTTTCACAACTTGTCCCGACGCAACAAATGCGTGGTCACGTAGTGGGCCCACCCGATCATAAACAAAATTGTGCGTCGGTGTTTCGCACTACGGTTCGTTTCGGAACACATTTTTGCACACCTAGAGACTACTGGGTGCGGAAAACACAGTTTTCACAACTTGTCCCGACGCAACAAATGCGGGTCCGTAGTGGGCCCACTCGAACTTAAATAAAATTGTGCGTCGGTGTTTAACGCTGGGATCGTTTCGGAATACATTTTAGGACTCATAGACACTACTAGGTGCGGAAAACACAGTTTTCACAACTTGTCCCGACGCAATAAATGCGTGTCACTAGTGGGGCCACCCGAACATGAACAAAATTGTGCGTCGGTGTTTGGCACACGGATCGTTTCGAAACACATTTTTGAACTCCTAGACACTACCGGGTGCGGAAAACACGGTTTTCACAACTTGTCCGAGCGCAATAAATGCGGGTCCGTAGTGGGCCCACCCGATCATAAAAAAATTGTGCCTCGGTATTTCACGCTGGGATCCTTCCGGAATACATTTTAAGACTCATAGACACTACTAGGTGCGGAAAACATAGTTTGCACAACTTGTCCCGACGCAACAAATACGGGTCTCGTAGTGGGCCCACCCGAACTTAAATAAAATTGTGCGTCGGTGTTTAACGCTGGGATTATTCCGGAATACATTTTAGGACTCATAGACACTAATAGGTGCGGAAAACACAGTTTTCACAACTTGTCCCGACGCAATAAATGCGTGTCACTAGTGGCGCCACCCGAACATGAACAAAATTGTGCGTCGGTGTTTCGCACACGGATCGTTTCGGAACACATTTTTGGACTCCTAGACACTACCGGGTGCAGAAAACACAGTTTTCACAACTTGTCCCGGCGCAATAAATGCAGGTCCGTAGTGGGCCCACCCGATGATAAACAAAATTGTGCATCGGTGTTTCACGTCGGGATCGTTCCGAAATACATTTTAAGACTCATAGACACTACTAGGTGCGGAAAACATAGTTTTCACAACTTGTCCCGACGCAACAAATGCGGGTCCGTAGTGGGCCCACCCGAACTTAAATAAAATTGTGCGTCGGTGTTTAACGCTGGGATCATTCCGGAATACATTTTAGGACTCATAGACACTACTAGGTGCGGAAAACACAGTTTTCACAACTTGTCCCGACGCAATAAATGCGTGTCACTAGTGGGGCCACCCGAACATGAACAAAATTGTGCGTCGGTGTTTGGCACACGGATCGTTTCGGAACACATTTTTGGACTCCTAGACACTACCGGGTGCAGAAAACACGGTTTTCACAACTTGTCCCGGCGCAATAAATGCGGGTCCGTAGTGGGCCCACTCGATCATAAAAAAATTGTGCCTCGGTATTTCACGCTGGGATCCTT
This sequence comes from Chloris gayana, assembly GCA_031894775.1. Lineage (NCBI taxonomy): Eukaryota > Viridiplantae > Streptophyta > Magnoliopsida > Poales > Poaceae > Chloris > Chloris gayana. The sequence continues at coordinate 125,845 of JAUNZO010004792.1, read as the reverse complement.
CGGAATACATTTTAAGACTCATAGACACTACTAGGTGCGGAAAACATAGTTTTCACAACTTGTCCCGACGCAACAAATGCGGGTTCAGTAGTGGGCCCACCCGAACTTAAATAAAATTGTGCGTCGGTGTTTAACGACTGGGATTATTCCGGAATACATTTTAGGACTCATAGACACTACTAGGTGCGGAAAACACAGTTTTCACAACTTGTCCCGACGCAATAAATGCGTGTCACTAGTGGCGCCACCGAACATGAACAAAATTGTGCGTCGGTGTTTCGCACACGGATCGTTTCGGAACACATTTTTGGACTCCTAGACACTACGGGTGCAGAAAACACAGTTTTCACAACTTGTCCGGCGCAATAAATGCAGGTCCGTAGTGGGCCCACCCGATGATAAACAAAATTGTGCATCGGTGTTTCACGCTCGGGATCGTTCGAAATACATTTTAAGACTCATAGACACTACTAGGTGCGGAAAACATAGTTTTCACAACTTGTCCCGACGCAACAAATGCGGGTCCGTAGTGGGCCCACCGAACTTAAATAAAATTGTGCGTCGGTGTTTAACGCTGGGATCATTCCGGAATACATTTTAGGACTCATAGACACTACTAGGTGCGGAAAACACAGTTTTCACAACTTGTCCAGACGCAATAAATGCGTGTCACTAGTGGGGCCACCCGAACATGAACAAAATTGTGCGTCGGTGTTTCGCACACGGATCGTTTCGGAACACATTTTTGGACTCCTAGACACTACGGGTGCGGAAAACACGGTTTTCACAACTTGTCCGAGCGCAATAAATGCGGGTCCGTAGTGGGCTCACCCGATCATAAACAAAATTGTGCATCGGTGTTTCACGTCAGGATCTTTCCGGAATACATTTTAAGACTCATAGACACTACTAGGTGCGGAAAACATAGTTTTCACAACTTGTCCCGACGCAACAAATGCGGGTCCGTAGTGGGCCCACCCAAACTTAAATAAAATTGTGCGTCGGTGTTTAACAGCTGGGATCATTCGGAATACATTTTAGGACTCATAGACACTACTAGGTGCGGAAAACACAGTTTTCACAACTTGTCCCGACGCAATAAATGTGTGTCACTAGTGGGGCCACCTGAACATGAACAAAATTGTGCGTCGGTCTTTCGCACACGGATCGTTCGGAACATATTTTTAGACTCCTAGACACTACCGAGTGCGGAAAACACAGTTTTCACAACTTGTCCGGCGCAATAAATGCGGGTCGATAGTGGGCCCACCCGATCATAAACAAAATTGTGCGTCGGTGTTTCGCACACGGTTCGTTTCGGAACACATTTTTGCACACCTAGAGACTAGCGGGTGCGGAAAACACAGTTTTCACAACTTGTCCCGACGCAACAAATGCGGGTCACGTAGTGGGCCCACCCGAACTTAAATAAAATTGTGCGTCGGTGTTTAACGCTGGGATCATTCGGAATACATTTTAGGACTCATAGACACTACTAGGTGCGGAAAACACGGTTTTCACAACTTGTCCAGACGCAATAAATGCGTGTCACTAGTGGGGCCACACGAACATGAACAAAATTGTGCGTCGGTGTTTCGCACACGGATCGTTTCGGAACACATTTTTGGACTCCTAGACACTACTGGGTGCAGAAAACACAGTTTTCACAACTTGTCCGGCGCAATAAATGCAGGTCCGTAGTGGGCCCACCCGATCATAAACAAAATTGTGCATCGGTGTTTCACGCTGAGATCGTTCCGGAATACATTTTAATACTCATAGACACTACTAGGTGCGGAAAACATAGTTTTCACAACTTGTCCCGACGCAACAAATGCGGGTCGTAGTGGGCCCACCGGAACTTAAATAAAATTGTGCGTGGGTGTTTAACGCCGGGATCATTCGGAATACATTTTAGGACTCATAGACACTACTAGGTGCGGAAAACACAGTTTTCACAACTTGTCCCGACGCAATAAATGCGTGTCACTAGTGGGGCCACTTGAACATGAACAAAATTTTGGGTCGGTGTTTCGCACACGGATCGTTTCGGAACACATTTTTGGACTCCTAGACACTACCGGGTGCAGAAAACACAGTTTTCACAACTTGTCCGGCGTAATAAATGCGGGTCAGTAGTGGGTCCACCCGATCATAAACAAAATTGTGCATCGGTATTTCACGCTGGGATCGTTCCGGAATACATTTTAAGACTCATAGACACTACTAGGTGCGGAAAACAGAGTTTTCACAACTTGTCCCGACGCAACAAATGCGGGTCTATAGTGGGCCCACCCGAACTTAAATAAAATTGTGCGTCGGTGTTTAACGCTGGGATCATTCCGAAATACATTTTAGGACTCATAGACACTACTAGGTGCGGAAAACAAAGTTTTCACAACTTGTCCCGACGCAATAAATGCGTGTCACTAGTGGGGCCACCCGAACATGAACAAAATTGTGCGTCGGTGTTTCGCACACGGATCGTTCCGGAACACATTTTTAGACTCCTAGACACTACCGAGTGCGGAAAACACGGTTTTCACAAATTGTCCGGCGCAATAAATGCGGGTCGATAGTGGGCCCACCCGATCATAAACAAAATTGTGCGTCGGTGTTTCGCACACGGTTCGTTTCGGAACACATTTTTGCACACCTAGACACTACTGGGTGCTAAAAACACAGTTTTCACAACTTGTCCGGCGCAACAAATGCGGGTCCGTAGTGGGCCCACCCGAACTTAAATAAAATTGTGCGTCGTTGTTTAACGCTGGGATCATTCCGGAATACATTTTATGACTCATAGACACTACTAGGTGCGGAAAACACAGTTTTCACAACTTGTCCCGACGCAATAAATGCGTGTCACTAGTGGGGCCACCTGAACATGAACAAAATTGTGCGTCGGTGTTTCGCACACGGATCGTTCCGGAACATATTTTTAGACTGCTAGACACTACGGGAGCGGAAAACACAGTTTTCACAACTTGTCCGAGCGCAATAAATGCGGGTCGATAGTGGGCCCACCCGATCATAAACAAAATTGTGCGTCGGTGTTTCGCACACGGTTCATTTCGGAACACATTTTTGCACTCCTAGACACTACGGGGTGCGGAAAACACGGTTTTCACAACTTGTCCCGACGCAACAAATGCGGGTGCTGTAGTGGGTCCACCCGAACTTAAATAAAATTGTGCGTCGGTGTTTGACGCTGAGATCATTCCGGAATACATTTTAGGACTCATAGACACTACTAGGTGCGGAAAACACAGTTTTCACAACTTGTCCAGACGCAATAAATGCGTGTCACTAGTGGGGCCACCTGAACATGAACAATTCGCACACGGATCGTTTCGGAACACATTTTTGGACTCCTAGACACTACGGGTGCGAGAAAACACGGTTTTCACAACTTGTCCGGCGCAATAAATGCGGGTCCGTAGTGGGCCCACCCGATCATAAACAAAATTGTGCATCGGTATTTCACGCTAGGATCGTTCCGGAATACATTTTAAGACTCATAGACACTACTAGGTGCGGAAAACATAGTTTTCACAACTTGTCCCGACGCAACAAATGCGGGTCTGTAGTGGGCCCACCCGAACTTAAATAAAATTGTGCGTCGGTGTTTAACGCTGGGATCATTCCGGAATCCATTTTAGGACTCATAGACACTACTAGGTGCGGAAAACACAGTTTTCACAACTTGTCCCGACGCAATAAATGCGTGTCACTAGTGGGGCCACCGAACATGAACAAAATTGTGCGTCGGTGTTTCGCACACGGATCGTTTCGGAACACATTTTTGGACTCCTAGACACTACGAGTGCGGAAAACACAGTTTTCACAACTTGTCCCGACGCAATAAATGCGGGTCCGTAGTGGGCCCACGCGAACTTAAATAAAATGGTGCGTCGGTGTTTAACGCTGGGATCATTCCGGAATCCATTTTAGGACTCATAGACACTACTAGGTGCGGAAAATACAGTTTTCACAACTTGTCCCGACGCAATAAATGCGTGTCACTAGTGGGGCCACACGAACATGAGCAAAATTCGGGGTCGGTGTTTCGCACACGGATCGTTTCGGAACACATTTTTGGACACCTAGACACTATCGGGTGCAGAAAACACGGTTTTCACAACTTGTCCGGCGCAATAAATGCGGGTACTGTTGTGGGCCCACCCGATCATAAACAAAATTGTGCATCGGTGTTTCACGTCGGGATCATTCCGGAATACATTTTAAGACTCATAGACACTACTAGGTGCGGAAAACATAGTTTTCACGACTTGTCTCGACGCAATAAATGCATGTCACTAGTGGGGCCACCCGAACATGAAAAAAATTGTGCGTCGGTGTTTCGCACACGGATCGTCCGGGAACACATTTTTAGACTCCTAGACACTACGGGTGCGGAAAACACGGTTTTCACAACTTGTCCGGCGCAATAAATGCGGGTCGATAGTGGGCCCACCCGATCATAAACAAAATTGTGCGTCGGTGTTTCGCACACGGTTCGTTTCGCAACACATTTTTGCACTCCTAGACACTACTGGGTACGGAAAACACAATTTTCACAACTTGTCCCAGCGCAACAAATGCGGGTCACGTAGTGGGCCCACCGAACTTAAATAAAATTATGCGTCGGTGTTTAACGTTGGGATCATTCGGAATACATTTTAGGACTCATAGACACTACCGAGTGCGGAAAACATAGTTTTCACAACTTGTCCCGACGCAATAAATGCGGGTCGATAGTGGGCCCACCCGATCATAAACAAAATTGTGCGTCGGTGTTTCGCACACGGTTCGTTTCGGAACACATTTTTGCACACCTAGACACTACGGGTGCGGAAAACACGGTTTTCACAACTTGTCCGAGCGCAACAAATGCGGGTCACGTAGTGGGCCCACCCGAACTTAAATAAAATTGTGCGTCGGTGTTTAACGCTGGGATCATTCCGGAATACATTTTAGGACTCATAGACACTACTAGGTGCGGAAAACACGGTTTTCACAACTTGTCCCGACGTAATAAATGCGTGTCACTAGTGGGGCCACACGAACATGAATAAAATTGTGCGTCGGTGTTTCGCACACGGATCGTTTCGGAACACATTTTTGGACTCCTAGACACTACTGGGTGCAGAAAACACAATTTTCACAACTTGTCCGGCGCAATAAATGCAGGTGCTGTAGTGGGCCCACCCGATCATAAACAAAATTGTGCATCGGTGTTTCACGTCTGGGATCGTTCCGGAATACATTTTAAGACTCATAGACACTACTAGGTGTGGAAAACATAGTTTTCACAACTTGTCCCGACGCAACAAATGCGGGTCCGTAGTGGGCCCACCCGAACTTAAATAAAATTGTGCGTCGGTGTTTAACGCTGGGATCATTCCGGAATACATTTTAGGACTCATAGACACTACTAGGTGCGGAAAACACAGTTTTCACAACTTGTCCAGACGCAATAAATGCGTGTCACTAGTGGGGCCACACGAACATGAACAATTCGCACACGGATCGTTTCGGAACACATTTTTGGACTCCTAGACACTACGGGTGCATAAAACACGATTTTCACAACTTGTCCGAGCGCAATAAATGCGGGTCGGTAGTGGGCCCACCCGATCATAAACAAAATTGTGCGTCGGTGTTTCGCACACGGTTCGTTTTGGAACATATTTTTGCACTCCTAGACACTACGGGGTGCGGAAAACACAGTTTTCACAACTTGTCCGACGCAACAAATGCGGGTCTGTAGTGGGCCCACCCGAACTTAAATAAAATTGTGCGTCGGTGTTTAACGCTAGGATCATTCCGGAATACATTTTAGGACTCATAGACACTACTAGGTGCGGAAAATACGGTTTTCACAACTTGTCCCGACGCAATAAATGCGTGTCACTAGTGGGGCCACCCGAACATGAACAAAATTCTGGATCGGTGTTTCGCACACGGATCGTTTCGGAACACATTTTTGGACTCCTAGACACCATCGGGTGCAGAAAACATGGTTTTCACAACTTGTCCCGGCGCAATAAATGCGGGTCTGTTGTGGGCCCACCCGATCATAAACAAAATTGTGCATCGGTGTTTCACGCTGGGATCATTCCGGAATACATTTTAAGACTCATAGACACTACTAGGTGCGGAAAACATAGTTTTCACAACTTGTCTCGACGCAATAAATGCATGTCACTAGTGGGGCCACCTGAACATGAACAAAATTGTGCGTCGGTGTTTCGCACACGGATCATTCGAGAACACATTTTTAGACTCCTAGACACTACCGGGTGCGCAAAACATAGTTTTCACAACTTGTCCGGCGCAATAAATGCGGGTCGGTAGTGGGCCCACCCGATCATAAACAAAATTGTGCGTCGGTGTTTCGCACACGGTTCGTTTCGCAACACATTTTTGCACTCCTAGACACTACTGGGTGCGGAAAACACAGTTTTCACAACTTGTCCCAGCGCAACAAATGCGGGTCCGTAGTGGGCCGACCCGAACTTAAATAAAATTATGCGTCGGTGTTTAACGTTGGGATCATTCCGGAATACATTTTAGGACTCATAGACACTACTAGGTGCGGAAAACATAGTTTTCACAACTTGTCCCGACGCAATAAATGCGGGTCGATAGTGGGCCCACCCAATCATAAACAAAATTGTGCGTCGGTGTTTCGCACACGGTTCGTTTCGGAACACATTTTTGCACACCTAGACACTACGGGTGCGGAAAACACGGTTTTCACAACTTGTCCCGGCGCAACAAATGCGGGTCCGTAGTGGGCCCACCCGAACTTAAATAAAATTGTGCGTCGGTGTTTAACGCTGGGATCATTCCGGAATACATTTTAGGACTCATAGACACTACTAGGTGCGGAAAACACAGTTTTCACAACTTGTCCCGACGCAATAAATGCGTGTCACTAGTGGGGCCACACGAACATGAACAAAATTGTGCGTCGGTGTTTCGCACACGGATCGTTCGGAACACATTTTTGGACTCCTAGACACTACGGGTGCGAGAAAACACGGTTTTCACAACTTGTCCCGGCGCAATAAATGCGGGTCCGTAGTGGGCCCACCCGATCATAAACAAAATTGTGCATCGGTGTTTCACGCACGGGATCGTTCCGGAATACATTTTAAGACTCATAGACACTACTAGGTGCGGAAAACATAGTTTTCACAACTTGTCCCGACGCAACAAATGCGGGTCACGTAGTGGGCCTACCCGAACTTAAATAAAATTGTGCGTCGGTGTTTAACGGCTGGGATCGTTCCGGAATACATTTTAGGACTCATAGACACTACTAGGTGCGGAAAACACGGTTTTCACAACTTGTCCCGACGCAATAAATGCGTGTCACTAGTGGGGCCACTCGAACATGAACAATTAGCACACGGATCGTTTCGAACACATTTTGGGACTCCTAGACACTACCGGGTGCAGAAAACACAGTTTTCACAACTTGTCCCGACGCAATAAATGCGGGTCCGTAGTGGGCCCACCCGATCATAAACAAAATTGTGCATCGGTATTTCACGCTGGGATAGTTCCGGAATACATTTTAAGACTCATAGACACTACTAGGTGCGGAAAACATAGTTTTCACAACTTGTCCCGACACAATAAATGCATGTCACTACTGGGGCCACCGAACATGAACAAAATTGTGCGTCGGTGTTTCGCACACGGATCGTTCCGGAACACATTTTTAGACTCCTAGCACTACTGGGTGCGGAAAACACGGTTTTCACAACTTGTCCGGCGCAATAAATGCGGGTCGGTAGTGGGCCCACCCGATCATAAACGAAATTGTGCGTCGGTGTTTCGCACACGGTTCGTTTGGGAACATATTTTTGCACTCCTAGACACTACGGGGTGCGGAAAACACAGTTTTCACAACTTGTCCCGGCGCAACAAATGCGGGTCCGTAGTGGGCCCACCCGAACTTAAATAAAATTGTGCGTCGGTGTTTAACGCTGGGATCATTCCGGAATACATTTTAGGACTCATAGACACTACTAGGTGCGGAAAACACAGTTTTCACAACGTGTCCCGACGCAATAAATGCGTGTCACTAGTGGGGCCACCCGAACATGAACAAAATTGTGCGTCGGTGTTTCGCACACGGATCGTTTCGGAACACATTTTTGGACTCCTAGACACTATCGGGTGCAGAAAACACGGTTTTCACAACTTGTCCGGCGCAATAAATGCGGGTCCGTAGTGGGCCCACCCGATCATAAACAAAATTGTGCATCGGTGTTTCACGCTGGGATCGTTCGGAATACATTTTAAGACTCATAGACACTACTAGGTGCGGAAAACAAAGTCTTCACAACTTGTCCCGACGCAACAAATGCGGGTCCGTAGTGGGCCCACCCGAACTTAAATAAAATTGTGCGTCGGTGTTTCACGCTGGGATCATTCCGGAATACATTTTAGGACTCATAGACACTACTAGGTGCGGAAAACACAGTTTTCACAACTTGTCCCGACGCAATAAATGCGTGTCACTAGTGGGGCCACCTGAACATGAACAATTCGCACACGGATCGTTTCGGAACACATTTTTGGACTCCTAGACACTACCGGGTGCAGAAAACACAGTTTTCACAACTTGTCCCGGCGCAATAAATGCGGGTGCGTAGTGGGCCCACCCGATCATAAACAAAATTGTGCATCGGTATTTCACGCTGGGATCGTTCGGAATACATTTTAAGACTCATAGACACTACTAGGTGCGGAAAACATAGTTTTCACAACTTGTCCCGACACAATAAATGCATGTCACTAGTGGGGCCACCCGAACATGAACAAAATTGTGCGTCGGTGTTTCGCAGACGGATCGTTCCGGAACACATTTTTAGACTCCTAGACACTACTGGGTGCGGAAAACACGGTTTTCACAACTTGTCCCGGCGCAATAAATGCGGGTCGATAGTGGGCCCACCCGATCATAAACAAAATTGTGCGTCGGTGTTTCGCACACGGTTCGTTTCGGAACACATTTTTGGCACACCTAGACACTACGGGTGCGGAAAACACAGTTTTCACAACTTGTCCCGGCGCAACAAATGCGGGTCTGTAGTGGGCCCACCCGAATTTAAATAAAATTGTGCGTCGGTGTTTAACGCTGGGATCATTCCGGAATACATTTTAGGACTCATAGACACTACTAGGTGCGGAAAACACGGTTTTCACAACTTGTCCCGACGCAATAAATGCGTGTCACTAGTGGGGCCACACGAACATGAACAAAATTGTGCGTCGGTGTTTCGCACACGGATCGTTTCGGAACACATTTTTGGACTCCTATACACTACCGGGTGCAGAAAACACAGTTTTCACAACTTGTCCGGCGCAATAAATGCGGGTCCGTAGTGGGCCCACCGGATCATAAACAAAATTGTGCATCGGTGTTTCACGCTGGGATCGTTCGGAATACATTTTAAGACTCATAGACACTACTAGGTGCGGAAAACATAGTTTTCACAACTTGTCCCGACGCACCAAATGCGGGTACGTAGTGGGCCCACCCGAACTTAAATAAAATTGTGCGTCGGTGTTTAACGGCTGGGATCATTCCGGAATACATTTTAGGACTCATAGACACTACTAGGTGCGGAAAACACGGTTTTCACAACTTGTCCAGACGCAATAAATGCGTGTCACTAGTGGGGCCACCGAACATGAACAAAATTGTGCGTCGGTGTTTCGCACACGGATCGTTTCGGAACACATTTTTAGACTCCTAGACACTACGGGTGCGGAAAACACGGTTTTCACAACTTGTCCGGCGCAATAAATGCGGGTCGATAGTGGGTCCACCCGATCATAAACAAAATTGTGCGTCGGTGTTTCGCACACGGTTCGTTTCGGAACACATTTTTGGACTCCTAGACACTACGGGGTGCGGAAAACACGGTTTTCACAACTTGTCCCGGCGCAACAAATGCGGGTCCGTAGTGGGCCCACCCGAACTTAAATAAAATTGTGCGTCGGTGTTTAACGCTGGGATCATTCCGGAATACATTTTAGGACTCATAGACACTACTAGGTGCGGAAAACACAGTTTTCACAACTTGTCCCGACGCAATAAATGCGTGTCACTAGTGGGGCCACACGAACATGAACAAAATTGTGCGTCGGTGTTTCGCACATGGATCGTTCCGGAATACATTTTTAGACTCCTAGACACTACGGGTGCGGAAAACACAGTTTTCACAACTTGTCCGGCGCAATAAATGCGGGTCGGTAGTGGGCCCACCCGATCATAAACAAAATTGTGCGTCGGTGTTTCGCACACGGTTCGTTTCGGAACACATTTTTGCACTCGTAGACACTACTGGGTGCGGAAAACACAGTTTTCACAACTTGTCCCAGCGCAACAAATGCGGGTGCTGTAGTGGGCCCACCCGAACTTAAATAAAATTATGCGTCGGTGTTTAACGTTGGGATCATTCCGGAATACATTTTAGGACTCATAGACACTACTAGGTGCGGAAAACACAGTTTTCACAACTTGTCCCGACGCAATAAATGCGTGTCACTAGTGGGGCCACACGAACATGAACAAAATTGTGCGTCGGTGTTTCGCACACGGATCGTTTCGGAACACATTTTTAGACTCCTAGACACTACCGGGTGCGGAAAACACGGTTTTCACAACTTGTCCGGCGCAATAAATGCGGGTCGGTAGTGGGCCCACCCGATCATAAACAAAATTGTGCGTCGGTGTTTCGCACACGGTTCGTTTCGGAACACATTTTTGGACTCCTAGACACTACGGGGTGCGGAAAACACAGTTTTCACAACTTGTCCGGCGCAACAAATGCGGGTCTGTAGTGGGCCCACCCGAACTTAAATAAAATTGTGCGTCGGTGTTTAACGCTGGGATCATTCCGGAATACATTTTAGGACTCATAGACACTACTAGGTGCGGAAAACACAGTTTTCACAACTTGTCCCGACGCAATAAATGCGTGTCACTAGTGGGGCCACACGAACATGAACAAAATTGTGCGTCGGTGTTTCGCACATGGATCGTTTCGGAATACATTTTTAGACTCCTAGACACTACCGGGTGCGGAAAACACGGTTTTCACAACTTGTCCGGCGCAATAAATGCGGGTCGGTAGTGGGCCCACCCGATCATAAACAAAATTGTGCGTCGGTGTTTCGCACACGGTTCGTTTCGGAACACATTTTGGCACACCTAGACACTACTGGGTGCGGAAAACACAGTTTTCACAACTTGTCCCGGCGCAACAAATGCGGGTCTGTAGTGGGCCCACCCAAATTTAAATAAAATTGTGCGTCGGTGTTTAACGCTGGGATCATTCCGGAATACATTTTAGGACTCATAGACACTACTAGGTGCGGAAAACACGGTTTTCACAACTTGTCCCGACGCAATAAATGCGTGTCACTAGTGGGGCCACCGAACATGAACAAAATTGTGCGTCGGTGTTTCGCACACGGATCGTTTCGGAACACATTTTTGGACTCCTATACACTACGGGTGCAGAAAACACAGTTTTCACAACTTGTCCGGCGCAATAAATGCGGGTCCGTAGTGGGCCCACCGGATCATAAACAAAATTGTGCATCGGTGTTTCACGCCGGGATCGTTCCGGAATACATTTTAAGACTCATAGACACTACTAGGTGCGGAAAACATAGTTTTCACAACTTGTCCCGACGCACCAAATGCGGGTGCGTAGTGGGCCCACCCGAACTTAAATAAAATTGTGCGTCGGTGTTTAACGCTGGGATCATTCCGGAATACATTTTAGGACTCATAGACACTACTAGGTGCGGAAAACACAGTTTTCACAACTTGTCCCGACGCAATAAATGCGTGTCACTAGTGGGGCCACACGAACATGAACAAAATTGTGCGTCGGTGTTTCGCACACGGATCGTTTCGGAACACATTTTTAGACTCCTAGACACTACCGGGTGCGGAAAACACAGTTTTCACAACTTGTCCGGCGCAATAAATGCGGGTCGATGAGTGGGTCCACCCGATCATAAACAAAATTGTGCGTCGGTGTTTCGCACACGGTTCGTTTCGGAACACATTTTTGGACTCCTAGACACTACGGGGTGCGGAAAACACGGTTTTCACAACTTGTCCGGCGCAACAAATGCGGGTCCGTAGTGGGCCCACCCGAACTTAAATAAAATTGTGCGTCGGTGTTTAACGCTGGGATCATTCCGGAATACATTTTAGGACTCATAGACACTACTAGGTGCGGAAAACACAGTTTTCACAACTTGTCCCGACGCAATAAATACGTGTCACTAGTGGGGCCACACGAACATGAACAAAATTGTGCGTCGGTGTTTCGCACATGGATCGTTTCGGAATACATTTTTAGACTCCTAGACACTACCGGGTGCGGAAAACACGGTTTTCACAACTTGTCCCGGCGCAATAAATGCGGGTCGATAGTGGGCCCACCCGATCATAAACAAAATTGTGCGTCGGTGTTTCGCACACGGTTCGTTTCGGAACACATTTTTGCACTCGTAGACACTACTGGGTGCGGAAAACACAATTTTCACAACTTATCCCAGCGCAACAAATGCGGGTCCGTAGTGGGCCCACCCGAACTTAAATAAAATTATGCGTCGGTGTTTAACGTTGGGATCATTCCGGAATACATTTTAGGACTCATAGACACTACTAGGTGCGGAAAACATAGTTTTCACAACTTGTCCCGACGCAATAAATGCATGTCACTAGTGGGACAACCCGAACATGAACAAAATTGTGTGTCGGTGTTTCGCACACGGATCGTTCGGAACACATTTTTAGACTCCTAGACACTACGGGAGCGGAAAACACAGTTTTCACAACTTGTCCCGCCGCAACAAATGCGGGTCCGTAGTGGGCCCACCCGAACTTAAATAAAATTGTGCGTCGTTGTTTAACGCTAGGATCATTCCGGAATACATTTTATGACTCATAGACACTACTAGGTGCGGAAAACACAGTTTTCACAACTTGTCCCGACACAATAAATGCGTGTCACTAGTGGGGCCACCCGAACATGAACAAAATTGTGCGTCGGTGTTTCGCACACGGATCGTTCGGAACACATTTTTAGACTCCTAGACACTACCGGTGCGGAAAACACGGTTTTCACAACTTGTCCGAGCGCAATAAATGCGGGTCGGTAGTGGGCCTACCCGTTCATAAACAAAATTGTGCGTCGGTGTTTCGCACAAAGTTCGTTTCGGAACACATTTTTGCACTCCTAGACACTACGGGGTGCGGAAAACACGGTTTTCACAACTTGTCCCGGCGCAACAAATGCGGGTCCGTAGTGGGCCCACCCAACTTAAATAAAATTGTGCGTCGGTGTTTAACGCTGGGATCATTCGGAATACATTTTAGAACTCATAGACACTACTAGGTGCGGAAAACACGGTTTTCACAACTTGTCCCGACGCAATAAATGCGTGTCACTAGTGGGGCCACCCGAACATGAACAATTCGCACACGGATCGTTTCGGAACACATTTTTGGACTCCTAGACACTACCAGGTGCAGAAAACACGGTTTTCACAACTTGTCCCGCGCAATAAATGCGGGTCTGTTGTGGGCTCACCCGATCATAAACAAAATTGTGCATCGGTATTTCACGCTGGGATCGTTCGGAATACATTTTAAGACTCATAGACACTACTAGGTGCGGAAAACATAGTTTTCACAACTTGTCCCGACACAATAAATGCATGTCACTACTGGGGCCACCGAACATGAACAAAATTATGCGTCGGTGTTTCGCACACGGATCGTTCGGAACACATTTTTAGACTCCTAGCACTACCGGGTACGGAAAACACAGTTTTCACAACTTGTCCCGGCGCAATAAATGCGGGTCGATAGTGGGCCCACCCGATCATAAACAAAATTGTGCGTCGGTGTTTCGCACACACTTCATTTTGGAACATATTTTTGCACTCCTAGACACTACGGGGTGCGGAAAACACGGTTTTCACAACTTCTCCGGCGCAACAAATGCGAGTCCGCAGTGGGCCCACCCGAACTTAAATAAAATTGTGCGTCGGTGTTTAACGCTGGGATCATTCCGGAATACATTTTAGGACTCATAGACACTACTAGGTGCGGAAAACACGGTTTTCACAACTTGTCCGGCGCAATAAATGCAGGTCCGTAGTGGGCCCACCCGATCATAAACAAAATTGTGCATCGGTGTTTCGCACACACTTCGTTTTGGAACATATTTTTGCACTCCTAGACACTACGGGTGCGGAAAACACGGTTTTCACAACTTGTCCCGGCGCAACAAATGCGAGTACGTAGTGGGCCCACCCGAACTTAAATAAAATTGTGCGTCGGTGTTTAACGTTGGGATCATTCCGGAATACATTTTAGGACTCATAGACACTACTAGGTGCGGAAAACACAGTTTTCACAACTTGTCCCGACGCAATAAATGCGTGTCACTAGTGGGGCCACCCGAACATGAACAAAATTGTGCGTCGGTGTTTCGCACACGGATCGTTTCGGAACACATTTTTGGACTCCTAAACACTACGGGTGCAGAAAACACAGTTTTCACAACTTGTCCCGGCGCAATAAATGCGGGTCCGTAGTGGGCCCACCCGATCATAAACAAAATTGTGCATCGGTGTTTCACGCCGGGATCGTTCGGAATACATTTTAAGACTCATAGACACTACTAGGTGCGGAAAACATAGTTTTCACAACTTGTCCCGACGCAACAAATGCGGGTCCGTAGTGGGCCCACCCGAACTTAAATAAAATTGTGCGTCGGTGTTTAACGCTGGGATCATTCCGGAATACATTTTAGAACTCATAGACACTACTAGGTGCGGAAAACACAGTTTTCACAACTTGTCCCGACGCAATAAATGCCTGTCACTAGTGGGGCCACCCGAACATGAACAATTCGCACACGGATCGTTTCGGAACACATTTTTGGACTCCTAGACACTACCAGGTGCAGAAAACACAGTTTTCACAACTTGTCCCGGCGCAATAAATGCGGGTCTGTTGTGGGCCCACCCGATCATAAATAAAATTGTGCATCGGTATTTCACGCTAGGATCGTTCCGGAATACATTTTAAGACTCATAGACACTACTAGGTGCGGAAAACAAAGTTTTCACAACTTGTCCCGACACAATAAATGCATGTCACTACTGGGGCCACCGAACATGAACAAAATTGTGCGTCGGTGTTTCGCACACGGATCGTTCCGGAACACATTTTTAGACTCCTAGACACTACCGGGTACGGAAAACACAGTTTTCACAACTTGTCCGGCGCAATAAATGCGGGTCGATAGTGGGCCCACCCGATCATAAACAAAATTGTGCGTCGGTGTTTCGCACACACTTCGTTTTGGAACATATTTTTGCACTCCTAGACACTACGGGGTGCGGAAAACACGGTTTTCACAACTTGTCCCGGCGCAACAAATGCGAGTCCGTAGTGGGCCCACCCGAACTTAAATAAAATTGTGCGTCGGTGTTTAACGCCGGGATCATTCCGGAATACATTTTAGGACTCATAGACACTACTAGGTGCGGAAAACACGGTTTTCACAACTTGTCCGGCGCAATAAATGCAGGTCACGTAGTGGGCCCACCCGATCATAAACAAAATTGTGCATCGGTGTTTCGCACACACTTCGTTTTGGAACATATTTTTGCACTCCTAGACACTACGGGGTGCGGAAAACACAGTTTTCACAACTTGTCCCGGCGCAACAAATGCGAGTCCGTAGTGGGCCCATCCGAACTTAAATAAAATTGTGCGTCGGTGTTTAACGCTGGGATCATTCGGAATACATTTTAGGACTCATAGACACTACTAGGTTCGGAAAACACAGTTTTCACAACTTGTCTCGACGCAATAAATGCGTGTCACAAGTGGGGCCACCCGAACAAGAACAAAATTGTGCGTCGGTGTTTCGCACACGGATCGTTTCGGAACACATTTTTGGACTCCTAAACACTACGGGTGCAGAAAACACGGTTTTCACAACTTGTCCCGACGCAATAAATGCAGGTCCGTAGTGGGCCCACCCGATCATAAACAAAATTGTGCATCGGTGTTTCACGCTGGGATCGTTCGGAATACATTTTAAGACTCATAGACACTACTAGGTGCGGAAAACATAGTTTTCACAACTTGTCCCGACGCAACAAATGCGGGTCACGTAGTGGGCCCACCCGAACTTAAATAAAATTGTGCGTCGGTGTTTAACGCTCGGGATCATTCCGGAATACATTTTAGAACTCATAGACACTACTAGGTGCGGAAAACACTGTTTTCACAACTTGTCCCGACGCAATAAATGCGTGTCACTAGTGGGGCCACTCGAATATGAACAATTCGCACACGGATCGTTTCGGAACACATTTTTGGACTCCTAGACACTACCGAGTGCAGAAAACACGGTTTTCACAACTTGTCCCGGCGCAATAAATGCGGGTCCGTTGTGGGCCCACCCGATCATAAACAAAATGGTGCGTCGGTATTTCACGCTGGGATCGTTCCGGAATACATTTTAAGACTCATAGACACTACTAGGTGCGGAAAACATAGTTTTCACAACTTGTCCCGACACAATAAATGCATGTCACTACTGGGGTCACTCGAACATGAACAAAATTGTGCGTCGGTGTTTCGCACACGGATCATTCCGGAACACATTTTTAGACTCCTAGACACTACTGGGTACGGAAAACACAGTTTTCACAACTTGTCCCGGCGCAATAAATGCGGGTCGATAGTGGGCCCACCCGATCATAAACAAAATTGTGCGTCGGTGTTTCGCACACACTTCGTTTTGGAACATATTTTTGCACTCCTAGACACTACGAGGTGCGGAAAACACAGTTTTCACAACTTGTCCCGACGCAACAAATGCGAGTCCGTAGTGGGCCCACCCGAACTTAAATAAAATTGTGCGTCGGTGTTTAACGCAGGATCATTCCGGAATACATTTTAGGACTCATAGACACTACTAGGTGCGGAAAACACAGTTTTCACAACTTGTCCCGACGCAATAAATGCGGGTCCGTAGTGGGCCCACCCGATCATAAACAAAATTGTGCATCGGTGTTTCGCACACACTTCGTTTTGGAACATATTTTTGCACTCCTAGACACTACGGGGTGCGGAAAACACAGTTTTCACAACTTGTCCCGGCGCAACAAATGCGAGTCCGTAGTGGGCCCATCCGAACTTAAATAAAATTGTGCGTCGGTGTTTAACGCCGGGATCATTCCGGAATACATTTTAGGACTCATAGACCCTAGTAGGTGCGGAAAACACAGTTTTCACAACTTGTCCCGACGCAATAAATGCGTGTCACTAGTGGGGCCACCCGAACATGAACAAAATTGTGCGTCGATGTTTCGCACACGGATCGTTCCGGAACACATTTTTAGACTCCTAGACACTACCGAGTGCGGAAAACACGGTTTTCACAAATTGTCCCGGCGCAATAAATGCGGGTCGATAGTGGGCCCACCCGATCATAAACAAAATTGTGCGTCGGTGTTTCGCACACGGTTCGTTTCGGAACACATTTTTGCACACCTAGACACTACTGGGTGCGGAAAACACAGTTTTCACAACTTGTCCCGGCGCAACAAATGCGGGTCCGTAGTGGGCCCACCCGAACTTAAATAAAATTGTGCGTCGGTGTTTAACGCTGGGATCATTCCGGAATACATTGTGGGACTCATAGACACTACTAGGTGCGGAAAACACAGTTTTCACAACTTGTCCCGACGCGATAAATACGTGTCACTAGTGGGGCCACCTGAACATGAACAAAATTGTGCGTCGGTGTTTCGCACACGGATCGTTTCGGAACATATTTTTGGACTCCTAGACACTACGGGTGCGGAAAACACAGTTTTCACAACTTGTCCCGGCGCAATAAATGCAGGTCCGTAGTGGGCCCACCCGATCATAAACAAAATTGTGCATCGGTGTTTCACGTCGGGATCATTCCGGAATACATTTTAAGACTCATAGACACTACTAGGTGCGGAAAACATAGTTTTCACAACTTGTCCCGACGCAATAAATGCGTGTCACTAGTGGGGCCACCCGAACATGAACAAAATTGTGCGTCGGTGTTTCGCATACGGATCGTTTCGGAACACATTTTTGGACTCCTAGACACTACGGGTGCAGAAAACACAGTTTTCACAACTTGTCCCTGTGCAATAAATGCAGATCCGTAGTGGGCCCACCCGATCATAAACAAAATTGTGCATCGGTGTTTCACGCCGGGATCGTTCGGAATACATTTTAAGACTCATAGACACTACTAGGTGCGGAAAACATAGTTTTCACAACTTGTCCCGACGCAACAAATGCGGGTCCGTAGTGGGCCCACCCGAACTTAAATAAAATTGTGCGTCGGTGTTTAACGCTGGGATCATTCCGGAATACATTTTAGGACTCATAGACCCTAGTAGGTGCGGAAAACACAGTTTTCACAACTTGTCCCGACGCAATAAATGCGTGTCACTAGTGGGGCCACCCGAACATGAACAAAATTGTGCGTCGATGTTTCGCACACGGATCGTTCGGAACACATTTTTAGACTCCTAGACACTACCGAGTGCGGAAAACACGGTTTTCACAAATTGTCCCGGCGCAATAAATGCGGGTCGATAGTGGGCCCACCCGATCATAAACAAAATTGTGCGTCGGTGTTTCGCACACGGTTCGTTTCGGAACACATTTTTGCACACCTAGACACTACGGGTGCGGAAAACACGGTTTTCACAACTTGTCCCGGCGCAACAAATGCGGGTCCGTAGTGGGCCCACCCGAACTTAAATAAAATTGTGCGTCGGTGTTTAACGCTGGGATCATTCCGGAATACATTGTGGGACTCATAGACACTACTAGGTGCGGAAAACACAGTTTTCACAACTTGTCCCGACGCGATAAATACGTGTCACTAGTGGGGCCACCCGAACATGAACAAAATTGTGCGTCGGTGTTTCGCACACGGATCGTTTCGGAACATATTTTTGGACTCCTAGACACTACCGGGTGCAGAAAACACAGTTTTCACAACTTGTCCCGGCGCAATAAATGCAGGTCCGTAGTGGGCCCACCCGATCATAAACAAAATTGTGCATCGGTGTTTCACGTCGGGATCATTTCGGAATACATTTTAAGACTCATAGACACTACTAGGTGCGGAAAACATAGTTTTCACAACTTGTCCCGACGCAATAAATGCGTGTCACTAGTGGGGCCACCCGAACATGAACAAAATTGTGCGTCGGTGTTTCGCATACGGATCGTTTCGAACACATTTTTGGACTCCTAGACACTACGGGTGCGGAAAACACAGTTTTCACAACTTGTCCTCGTGCAATAAATGCGGATCCGTAGTGGGCCCACCCGATCATAAACAAAATTGTGCATCGGTGTTTCACGCTGGGATCGTTCCGGAATACATTTTAAGACTCATAGACACTACTAGGTGCGGAAAACATAGTTTTCACAACTTGTCCCGACGCAACAAATGCGGGTCCGTAGTGGGCCCACCCGAACTTAAATAAAATTGTGCGTCGGTGTTTAACGCCGGGATCATTCCGGAATACATTTTAGGACTCATAGACCCTAGTAGGTGCGGAAAACACGGTTTTCACAACTTGTCCCGACGCAATAAATGCGTGTCACTAGTGGGGCCACCCGAACATGAACAAAATTGTGCGTCGATGTTTCGCACACGGATCGTTCCGAACACATTTTTAGACTCCTAGACACTACCGAGTGCGGAAAACACGGTTTTCACAAATTGTCCCGGCGCAATAAATGCGGGTCGATAGTGGGCCCACCCGATCATAAACAAAATTGTGCGTCGGTGTTTCGCACACGGTTCGTTTCGGAACACATTTTTGCACACCTAGACACTACGGGTGCGGAAAACACGGTTTTCACAACTTGTCCCGCGCAACAAATGCGGGTCCGTAGTGGGCCCACCCGAACTTAAATAAAATTGTGCGTCGGTGTTTAACGCTGGGATCATTCCGGAATACATTGTGGGACTCATAGACACTACTAGGTGCGGAAAACACAGTTTTCACAACTTGTCCCGACGCGATAAATACGTGTCACTAGTGGGGCCACCCGAACATGAACAAAATTGTGCGTCGGTGTTTCGCACACGGATCGTTTCGGAACATATTTTTGGACTCCTAGACACTACGGGTGCGGAAAACACAGTTTTCACAACTTGTCCCGGCGCAATAAATGCAGGTCCGTAGTGGGCCCACCCGATCATAAACAAAATTGTGCATCGGTGTTTCACGCCGGGATCATTCCGGAATACATTTTAAGACTCATAGACACTACTAGGTGCGGAAAACATAGTTTTCACAACTTGTCCCGACGCAATAAATGCGTGTCACTAGTGGGGCCACCCGAACATGAACAAAATTGTGCGTCGGTGTTTCGCATACGGATCGTTTCGGAACACATTTTTGGACTCCTAGACACTACCGGGTGCGAGAAAACACGGTTTTCACAACTTGTCCCTGTGCAATAAATGCAGATCCGTAGTGGGCCCACCCGATCATAAACAAAATTGTGCATCGGTGTTTCACGCCGGGATCGTTCGGAATACATTTTAAGACTCATAGACACTACTAGGTGCGGAAAACATAGTTTTCACAACTTGTCCCGACGCAACAAATGCGGGTCTGTAGTGGGCCCACCCGAACTTAA
The DNA here is from genome assembly GCA_031894775.1 of Chloris gayana. Classification (NCBI taxonomy): domain Eukaryota; kingdom Viridiplantae; phylum Streptophyta; class Magnoliopsida; order Poales; family Poaceae; genus Chloris; species Chloris gayana. The sequence continues at coordinate 105,042 of JAUNZO010004792.1, read as the reverse complement.
ATAAAATTGTGCGTCGGTGTTTAACGTTGGGATCATTCCGGAATACATTTTAGGACTCATAGACACTACTAGGTGCGGAAAACACGGTTTTCACAACTTGTCCCGACGCAATAAATGCGTGTCACTAGTGGGGCCACCCGAACATGAACAAAATTGTGCGTCGGTGTTTCGCACACGGATCGTTCCGGAACACATTTTTAGACTCCTAGACACTACCGAGTGCGGAAAACACAGTTTTCACAACTTGTCCCGGCGCAATAAATGCGGGTCGGTAGTGGGCCCACCCGATCATAAACAAAATTGTGCATCGGTGTTTCGCACACGGTTCGTTTCGGAACACATTTTTGCACTCCTAGACACTACGGGTGCGGAAAACACGGTTTTCACAACTTGTCCGGCGCAACAAATGCGGGTCACGTAGTGGGCCCACCCGAACTTAAATAAAATTGTGCGTCGGTGTTTAACGCTGGGATCATTCCGGAATACATTTTAGGACTCATAGACACTACTAGGTGCGGAAAACACAGTTTTCACAACTTGTCCCGACGCAATAAATGCGGGTCACGTAGTGGGCCCACCCGATCATAAACAAAATTGTGCATCGGTGTTTCACGCTACGGATCGTTCCGGAATACATTTTAAGACTCATAGACACTACTAGGTGCGGAAAACATAGTTTTCACAACTTGTCCCGACGCAACAAATGCGGGTCCGTAGTGGGCCCACCCGAACTTAAATAAAATTGTGCGTCGGTGTTTCACGTCGGGATCATTCCGGAATACATTTTAAGACTCATAGACACTACTAGGTGCGGAAAACATAGTTTTCACAACTTGTCTCGACGCAATAAATGCATGTCACTAGTGGGGCCACCCGAACATGAACAAAATTGTGCGTCGGTGTTTCGCACACGGATCGTTCCGGAACACATTTTTGACTCTAGACACTACGGGTGCGGAAAACACGGTTTTCACAACTTGTCCCGGCGTAATAAATGCGGGTCGGTAGTGGGCCCACCCGATCATAAACAAAATTGTGCATCGGTGTTTCACGCTGGGATCATTCCGGAATACATTTTAAGACTCATAGACACTACTAGGTGCGGAAAACATAGTTTTCACAACTTGTCCCGACGCAATAAATGCGTGTCACTAGTGGGGCCACCCGAACATGAACAAAATTGTGCGTCGGTGTTTCGCATACGGATCGTTTCGGAACACATTTTTGGACTCCTAGACACTACCGGGTGCGGAAAACACAGTTTTCACAACTTGTCCCGGTGCAATAAATGCGGATCTGTAGTGGGCCCACCCGATCATAAACAAAATTGTGCATCGGTGTTTCACGCACAGGATCGTTCGGAATACATTTTAAGACTCATAGACACTACTAGGTGCGGAAAACATAGTTTTCACAACTTGTTCCGACGCAACAAATGCGGGTCACGTAGTGGGCCCACCCGAACTTAAATAAAATTGTGCGTCGGTGTTTCACGCTGGGATCATTCCGGAATACATTTTAAGACTCATAGACACTACTAGGTGCGGAAAACATAGTTTTCACAACTTGTCTCGACGCAATAAATGCATGTCACTAGTGGGGCCACACGAACATGAACAAATTGTGCGTCGGTGTTTCGCACACGGATCGTTCCGGAACACACTTTTGACTCTAGACAATACGGGTGCGGAAAACACGGTTTTCACAACTTGTCCCGGCGTAATAAATGCGGGTCGGTAGTGGGCCCACCCGATCATAAACAAAATTGTGCATCGGTGTTTCACGCTCGGGATCATTCCGGAATACATTTTAAGACTCATAGACACTACTAGGTGCGGAAAACATAGTTTTCACAACTTGTCCCGACGCAATAAATGCGTGTCACTAGTGGGGCCACCCGAACATGAACAAAATTGTGCGTCGGTGTTTCGCACACGGATCGTTCCGGAACACATTTTTAGACTCCTAGACACTACGAGTGCGGAAAACACAGTTTTCACAACTTGTCCCGGCGCAATAAATGCGGGTCAGTAGTGGGCCCACCCGATCATAAACAAAATTGTGCGTCGGTGTTTCGCACACGGTTCGTTTCGGAACACATTTTTGCACACCTAGACACTACTGGGTGCGGAAAACACAGTTTTCACAACTTGTCCCGCGCAACAAATGCGGGTCTATAGTGGGCCCACCCGAACTTAAATAAAATTGTGCGTCGGTGTTTAACGCTGGGATCATTCCGGAATACATTTTAGGACTCATAGACACTACTAGGTGCGGAAAACACAGTTTTCACAACTTGTCCCGACGCAATAAATGCGTGTCACTAGTGGGGCCACCCGAACATGAACAAAATTGTGCGTCGGTGTTTCGCACACGGATCGTTCCGGAACACATTTTTAGACTCCTAGACACTACCGGGTGCGGAAAACACAGTTTTCACAACTTGTCCCGGCGCAATAAATGCGGGTCAGTAGTGGGCCCACCCGATCATAAACAAAATTGTGCATCGGTGTTTCGCACACGGATCGTTTCGGAACACATTTTTGCACTCCTAGACACTACGAGGTGCGGAAAACACAGTTTTCACAACTTGTCCGGCGCAACAAATGCGGGTCACGTAGTGGGCCCACCCGAACTTAAATAAAATTGTGCGTCGGTGTTTAGCGCACGGATCATTCCGGAATACATTTTAGAACTCATAGACACTACTAGGTGCGGAAAACACAGTTTTCACAACTTGTCCCGACGCAATAAATGCAGGTCACGTAGTGGGCCCACCCGATCATAAACAAAATTGTGCATCGGTGTTTCACGCTCGGATCGTTCCGGAATACATTTTAAGACTCATAGACACTACTAGGTGCGGAAAACATAGTTTTCACAACTTGTCCCGACGCAACAAATGCGGGTCCGTAGTGGGCCCACCCGAACTTAAATAAAATTGTGCGTCGGTGTTTCACGCTGGGATCATTCCGGAATACATTTTAAGACTCATAGACACTACTAGGTGCGGAAAACATAGTTTTCACAACTTGTCTCGACGCAATAAATGCATGTCACTAGTGGGGCCACCCGAACATGAACAAATTGTGCGTCGGTGTTTCGCACACGGATCGTTCGGAACACATTTTGACTCCTAGACAATACCGGGTGCGGAAAACACAGTTTTCACAACTTGTCCCGGCGTAATAAAAGCGGGTCGATAGTGGGCCCACCCGATCATAAACAAAATTGTGCATCGGTGTTTCACGCTGGGATCATTCGGAATACATTTTAAGACTCATAGACACTACTAGGTGCGGAAAACATAGTTTTCACAACTTGTCCCGACGCAATAAATGCGTGTCACTAGTGGGGCCACCCGAACATGAACAAAATTGTGCGTCGGTGTTTCGCATACGGATCGTTTCGGAACACATTTTTGGACTCCTAGACACTACCGGGTGCGGAAAACACAGTTTTCACAACTTGTCCCTGTGCAATAAATGCAGATCCGTAGTGGGCCCACCCGATCATAAACAAAATTGTGCATCGGTGTTTCACGCTGGGATCGTTCCGGAATACATTTTAAGACTCATAGACACTACTAGGTGCGGAAAACATAGTTTTCACAACTTGTCCCGACGCAACAAATGCGGGTCTGTAGTGGGCCCACCCGAACTTAAATAAAATTGTGCGTCGGTGTTTCACGCTGGGATCATTCCGGAATACATTTTAAGACTCATAGACACTACTAGGTGCGGAAAACATAGTTTTCACAACTTGTCTCGACGCAATAAATGCATGTCACTAGTGGGGCCACCCGAACATGAACAAAATTGTGCGTCGGTGTTTCGCACACGGATCGTTCCGGAACACATTTTTGACTCCTAGACACTACCGGGTGCGGAAAACACAGTTTTCACAACTTGTCCCGGCGCAATAAATGCGGGTCGGTAGTGGGCCCACCCGATCATAAACAAAATTGTGCATCGGTGTTTCACGCACGGGATCATTCCGGAATACATTTTAAGACTCATAGACACTACTAGGTGCGGAAAACATAGTTTTCACAACTTGTCCCGACGCAATAAATGCGTGTCACTAGTGGGGCCACCCGAACATGAACAAAATTGTGCGTCGGTGTTTCGCACACGGATCGTTCCGGAACACATTTTTAGACTCCTAGACACTACCGGGTGCGGAAAACACAGTTTTCACAACTTGTCCCGACGCAATAAATGCGGGTCGCTAGTGGGCCCACCCGATCATAAACAAAATTGTGCGTCGGTGTTTCGCACACGGATTCGTTTCGGAACACATTTTTGCACACCTAGACACTACCGGGTGCGGAAAACACAGTTTTCACAACTTGTCCCGGCGCAACAAATGCGGGTCTATAGTGGGCCCACCCGAACTTAAATAAAATTGTGCGTCGGTGTTTAACGCTGGGATCATTCCGGAATACATTTTAGGACTCATAGACACTACTAGGTGCGGAAAACACAGTTTTCACAACTTGTCCCGACGCAATAAATGCGTGTCACTAGTGGGGCCACCCGAACATGAACAAAATTGTGCGTCGGTGTTTCGCACACGGATCGTTCCGGAACACATTTTTAGACTCCTAGACACTACCGGGTGCGGAAAACACAGTTTTCACAACTTGTCCCGGCGCAATAAATGCGGGTCGATAGTGGGCCCACCCGATCATAAACAAAATTGTGCATCGGTGTTTCGCACACGGTTCGTTTTGGAACATATTTTTGCACTCCTAGACACTACGAGGTGCGGAAAACACAGTTTTCACAACTTGTCCCGGCGCAACAAATGCGGGTCCGTAGTGGGCCCACCCGAACTTAAATAAAATTGTGCGTCGGTGTTTAACGCTGGGATCATTCCGGAATACATTTTAGAACTCATAGACACTACTAGGTGCGGAAAACACAGTTTTCACAACTTGTCCCGACGCAATAAATGCGTGTCACGTAGTGGGCCCACCCGATCATAAACAAAATTGTGCATCGGTGTTTCACGCACGGATCGTTCCGGAATACATTTTAAGACTCATAGACACTACTAGGTGCGGAAAACATAGTTTTCACAACTTGTCCCGACGCAACAAATGCGGGTCCGTAGTGGGCCCACCCGAACTTAAATAAAATTGTGCGTCGGTGTTTCACGCTGGGATCATTCCGGAATACATTTTAAGACTCATAGACACTACTAGGTGCGGAAAACATAGTTTTCACAACTTGTCTCGACGCAATAAATGCATGTCACTAGTGGGGCCACCCGAACATGAACAAAATTGTGCGTCGGTGTTTCGCACACGGATCGTTTCGGAACACATTTTTGGACTCCTAGACACTACCGGGTGCAGAAAACACAGTTTTCACAACTTGTCCCGGCGCAATAAATGCAGGTCCGTAGTGGGCCCACCCGATCATAAACAAAATTGTGCATCGGTGTTTCACGCTGGGATCGTTCCGAATACATTTTAAGACTCATAGACACGTACTAGGTGCGGAAAACATAGTTTTCACAACTTGTTCCGACGCAACAAATGCGGGTCTGTAGTGGGCCCACCCGAACTTAAATAAAATTGTGCGTCGGTGTTTCACGCTGGGATCATTCCGGAATACATTTTAAGACTCATAGACACTACTAGGTGCGGAAAACATAGTTTTCACAACTTGTCTCGACGCAATAAATGCATGTCACTAGTGGGGCCACCCGAACATGAACAAATTGTGCGTCGGTGTTTGGCACACGGATCGTTCGGAACACATTTTTCCTAGACAATACCGGGTGCGGAAAACACAGTTTTCACAACTTGTCCCGGCGTAATAAAAGCGGGTCGATAGTGGGCCCACCCGATCATAAACAAAATTGTGCATCGGTGTTTCACACTGGGATCATTCCGGAATACATTTTAAGACTCATAGACACTACTAGGTGTGGAAAACATAGTTTTCACAACTTGTCTCGACGCAATAAATACATGTCACTAGTGGGGCCACCCGAACATGAACAAAATTGTGCGTCGGTGTTTCGCACACGGATCGTTCCGGAACACATTTTTAGACTCCTAGACACTACCGGGTGCGGAAAACACAGTTTTCACAACTTGTCCCGACGCAATAAATGCGGGTCGGTAGTGGGCCCACCCGATCATAAACAAAATTGTGCATCGGTGTTTCACGCTGGGATCGTTCCGGAATACATTTTAAGACTCATAGACACTACTAGGTGCGGAAAACATAGTTTTCACAACTTGTCCCGACGCAACAAATGCGGGTCTCGTAGTGGGCCCACCCGAACTTAAATAAAATTCTGCGTCGGTGTTTCACGCTGGGATCATTCCGGAATACATTTTAAGACTCATAGACACTACTAGGTGCGGAAAACATAGTTTTCACAACTTGTCTCGACGCAATAAATGCATGTCACTAGTGGGGCCACTTGAACATGAACAAAATTGTGCGTCGGTGTTTCGCACACGGATCGTTCCGGAACACATTTTTAGACTCCTAGCACTACCGGGTACGGAAAACACAGTTTTCACAACTTGTCCCGGCGCAATAAATGCGGGTCGATAGTGGGCCCACCCGATCATAAACAAAATTGTGCGTCGGTGTTTCGCACACACTTCGTTTAGGAACATATTTTTGCACTCCTAGACACTACGGGGTGCGGAAAACACAGTTTTCACAACTTGTCGCGACACAATAAATGCGTGTCACTAGTGGGGCCACCCGAACATGAACAATTAGCACACGGATCATTTCGGAACACATTTTTGGACTCCTAGACACTACCGGGTGCAGAAAACACAGTTTTCACAACTTGTCCCAGCGCAATAAATGCGGGTCTGTAGTGGGCCCACCCGATCATAAACAAAATTGTGCATCGGTGTTTCACGCTGGGATCGGTGTTTCGCACACGGATCGTTCCGGAACACATTTTTAGACTCCTAGACACTACCGGGAGCGGAAAACACAGTTTTCACAACTTGTCCCGCCGCAACAAATGCGGGTCCGTAGTGGGCCCACCCGAACTTAAATAAAATTGTGCGTCGGTGTTTAACGCCGGGATCATTCCGGAATTCATTTTAGGACTCGTAGACACTACTAGGTGCGGAAAACACAATTTTCACAACTTGTCCCGACGCAATAAATGCGTGTCACTAGTGGGGCCACCCGAACATGAACAAAATTGTGCGTCGGTGTTTCGCACACGGATCGTTCCGGAACACATTTTTAGACTCCTAGACACTACCGGGTGCGGAAAACACAGTTTTCACAACTTGTCCCGGCGCAATAAATGCGGGTCGGTAGTGGGCCCACCCGATCATAAACAAAATTATGCGTCGGTGTTTCGCACACGATTCGTTTCGAACACATTTTTGCACTCCTAGACACTACTAGGTGCGGAAAACATAGTTTTCACAACTTGTCCCGGCGCAACAAATGCGGGTCCGTAGTGGGCCCACCCAACTTAAATAAAATTGTGCGTCGGTGTTTAATGCTGGGATCATTCCGGAATACATTTTAGAACTCATAGACACTACTAGGTGCGGAAAACACAGTTTTCACAACTTGTTCCGACGCAATAAATGCGTGTCACTAGTGGGGCCACCCGAACATGAACAATTCGCACACGGATCGTTTCGGAACACATTTTTGGACTCCTAGACACTACCGGGTGCAGAAAACACAGTTTTCACAACTTGTCCCGGCGTAATAAATGCGGGTCCGTAGTGGGCCCACCCGATCATAAACAAAATTGTGCATCGGTATTTCACGCTGGGATCGTTCCGGAATACATTGTAGGACTCATAGACACTACTAGGTGCGGAAAACACAGTTTTCACAACTTGTCCCGACGCAATAAATGCGTGTCACTAGTGGGGCCACCCGAACATGAACAAAATTGCGCGTCGGTGTTTCGCACACGGATCGTTTCGGAACACATTTTTGGACTCCGAGACACTACCGGGTGCATAAAACACAGTTTTCACAACTTGTCCCGGCGCAATAAATGCGGGTCAGTAGTGGGCCCACTCGATCATAAACAAAATTGTGCATCGGTGTTTCACGCTGGGATCGTTCCGGAATACATTTTAAGACTCATAGACACTACTAGGTGCGGAAAACATAGTTTTCACAACTTGTCCCGACGCAACAAATGCGGGTCTCGTAGTGGGCCCACCCGAACTTAAATAAAATTCTGCGTCTGTGTTTCACGCTGGGATCATTCCGGAATACATTTTAAGACTCATAGACACTACTAGGTGCGGAAAACATAGTTTTCACAACTTGTCTCGACGCAATAAATGCATGTCACTAGTGGGGCCACCCGAACATGAACAAAATTGTGCGTCGGTGTTTCGCACACGGATCGTTCCGGAACACATTTTTAGACTCCTAGCACTACCGGGTACGGAAAACACAGTTTTCACAACTTGTCCCGGCGCAATAAATGCGGGTCGATAGTGGGCCCACCCGATCATAAACAAAATTGTGCGTCGGTGTTTCGCACACACTTCGTTTAGGAACATATTTTTGCACTCCTAGACACTACGGGTGCGGAAAACACAGTTTTCACAACTTGTCGCGACACAATAAATGCGTGTCACTAGTGGGGCCACCCGAACATGAACAATTAGCACACGGATCATTTCGGAACACATTTTTGGACTCCTAGACACTACCGGGTGCAGAAAACACAGTTTTCACAACTTGTCCCAGCACAATAAATGCGGGTCCGTAGTGGGCCCACCCGAATCATAAACAAAATTGTGCATCGGTGTTTCACGCTGGGATCGGTGTTTCGCACACGGATCGTTCCGGAACACATTTTTAGACTCCTAGACACTACCGGGAGCGGAAAACACAGTTTTCACAACTTGTCCCGCCGCAACAAATGCGGGTCCGTAGTGGGCCCACCCGAACTTAAATAAAATTGTGCGTCGGTGTTTAACGCCGGGATCATTCCGGAATTCATTTTAGGACTCGTAGACACTACTAGGTGCGGAAAACACAATTTTCACAACTTGTCCCGACGCAATAAATGCGTGTCACTAGTGGGGCCACCCGAACATGAACAAAATTGTGCGTCGGTGTTTCGCACACGGATCGTTCCGGAACACATTTTTAGACTCCTAGACACTACCGGGTGCGGAAAACACAGTTTTCACAACTTGTCCCGGCGCAATAAATGCGGGTCGATAGTGGGCCCACCCGATCATAAACAAAATTATGCGTCGGTGTTTCGCACACAGTTCGTTTCGGAACACATTTTTGCACTCCTAGACACTACTAGGTGCGGAAAACATAGTTTTCACAACTTGTCCCGGCGCAACAAATGCGGGTCCGTAGTGGGCCCACCCAACTTAAATAAAATTGTGCGTCGGTGTTTAACGCCGGGATCATTCCGGAATACATTTTAGAACTCATAGACACTACTAGGTGCGGAAAACACAGTTTTCACAACTTGTTCCGACGCAATAAATGCGTGTCACTAGTGGGGCCACCCGAACATGAACAATTCGCACACGGATCGTTTCGGAACACATTTTTGGACTCCTAGACACTACCGGGTGCAGAAAACACAGTTTTCACAACTTGTCCCGGCATAATAAATGCGGGTCCGTAGTGGGCCCACCCGATCATAAACAAAATTGTGCATCGGTATTTCACGCTGGGATCGTTCCGGAATACATTGTAGGACTCATAGACACTACTAGGTGCGGAAAACACAGTTTTCACAACTTGTCCCGACGCAATAAATGCGTGTCACTAGTGGGGCCACCCGAACATGAACAAAATTGCGCGTCGGTGTTTCGCACACGGATCGTTTCGGAACACATTTTTGGACTCCGAGACACTACCAGGTGCATAAAACACGGTTTTCACAACTTGTCCCGGCGCAATAAATGCAGGTCAGTAGTGGGCCCACTCGATCATAAACAAAATTGTGCATCGGTGTTTCACGCTGGGATCGTTCCGGAATACATTTTAAGACTCATAGACACTACTAGGTGCGGAAAACATAGTTTTCACAACTTGTCCCGACGCAACAAATGCGGGTCCGTAGTGGGCCCACCCGAACTTAAATAAAATTCTGCGTCCGTGTTTCACGCCGGGATCATTCCGGAATACATTTTAAGACTCATAGACACTACTAGGTGCGGAAAACATAGTTTTCACAACTTGTCTCGACGCAATAAATGCATGTCACTAGTGGGGCCACCTGAACATGAACAAAATTGTGCGTCGGTGTTTCGCACACGGATCGTTCCGGAACACATTTTTAGACTCCTAGCACTACCGGGTACGGAAAACACAGTTTTCACAACTTGTCCCGGCGCAATAAATGCGGGTCGATAGTGGGCCCACCCGATCATAAACAAAATTGTGCGTCGGTGTTTCGCACACACTTCGTTTAGGAACATATTTTTGCACTCCTAGACACTACGGGTGCGGAAAACACAGTTTTCACAACTTGTCGCGACACAATAAATGCGTGTCACTAGTGGGGCCACCCGAACATGAACAATTAGCACACGGATCATTTCGGAACACATTTTTGGACTCCTAGACACTACCGGGTGCGGAAAACACAGTTTTCACAACTTGTCCCAGCGCAATAAATGCGGGTCCGTAGTGGGCCCACCCGATCATAAACAAAATTGTGCATCGGTGTTTCACGCTGGGATCGGTGTTTCGCACACGGATCGTTCCGGAACACATTTTTAGACTCCTAGACACTACCGGGAGCGGAAAACACAGTTTTCACAACTTGTCCCGCCGCAACAAATGCGGGTCCGTAGTGGGCCCACCCGAACTTAAATAAAATTGTGCGTCGGTGTTTAACGCCGGGATCATTCCGGAATTCATTTTAGGACTCGTAGACACTACTAGGTGCGGAAAACACAATTTTCACAACTTGTCCCGACGCAATAAATGCGTGTCACTAGTGGGGCCACCCGAACATGAACAAAATTGTGCGTCGGCGTTTCGCACACGGATCGTTCCGGAACACATTTTTAGACTCCTAGACACTACCGGGTGCGGAAAACACAGTTTTCACAACTTGTCCCGGCGCAATAAATGCGGGTCGATAGTGGGCCCACCCGATCATAAACAAAATTATGCGTCGGTGTTTCGCACACAGTTCGTTTCGAACACATTTTTGCACTCCTAGACACTACTAGGTGCGGAAAACATAGTTTTCACAACTTGTCCCGGCGCAACAAATGCGGGTCCGTAGTGGGCCCACCCAACTTAAATAAAATTGTGCGTCGGTGTTTAACGCTGGGATCATTCCGGAATACATTTTAGAACTCATAGACACTACTAGGTGCGGAAAACACAGTTTTCACAACTTGTTCCGACGCAATAAATGCGTGTCACTAGTGGGGCCACCCGAACATGAACAATTCGCACACGGATCGTTTCGGAACACATTTTTGGACTCCTAGACACTACCAGGTGCAGAAAACACAGTTTTCACAACTTGTCCCGGCATAATAAATGCGGGTCCGTAGTGGGCCCACCCGATCATAAACAAAATTGTGCATCGGTATTTCACGCTGGGATCGTTCCGGAATACATTGTAGGACTCATAGACACTACTAGGTGCGGAAAACACAGTTTTCACAACTTGTCCCGACGCAATAAATGCGTGTCACTAGTGGGGCCACCCGAACATGAACAAAATTGCGCGTCGGTGTTTCGCACACGGATCGTTTCGGAACACATTTTTGGACTCTTAGACACTACTGGGTACAGAAAATACAGTTTTCACAACTTGTCCCGGCGCAATAAATGCGGGTCGGTAGTGGGCCCACCCGATCATAAACAAAATTGTGCGTCGGTGTTTCGCACACGGTTCGTTTTGGAACATATTTTTGCACTCCTAGACACTACGGGGTGCGGAAAACACAGTTTTCACAACTTGTCCGGCGCAACAAATGCGGGTCCGTAGTGGGCCCACCCGAACTTAAATAAAATTGTGCGTCGGTGTTTAACGCTGGGATCATTCCGGAATGCATTTTAGGACTCATAGACACTACTAGGTGCGGAAAACATAGTTTTCACAACTTGTCTCGACGCAATAAATGCGTGTCACTAGTGGGGCCACCCGAACATGAACAAAATTGTGCGTCGGTGTTTCGCACACGGATCGTTTCGGAACACATTTTTGGACTCTTAGACACTACTGGGTACGGAAAATACAGTTTTCACAACTTGTCCCGGCGCAATAAATGCGGGTCCGTAGTGGGCCCACCCGATCATAAACAAAATTGTGCATCGATATTTCACGCTGGGATCGTTCCGGAATACATTTTAAGACTCATAGACACTACTAGGTGCGGAAAACATAGTTTTCACAACTTGTCCCGACACAATAAATGCATGTCACTAGTGGGGCCACCTGAACATGAACAAAATTGTGCGTCGGTGTTTCGCACACGGATCGTTCCGGAACACATTTTTAGACTCCTAGACACTACCGGGTACGGAAAACACAGTTTTCACAACTTGTCCCGGAGCAATAAATGTGGGTCGATAGTGGGCCCACCCGATCATAAAGAAAATTGTGCGTCGGTGTTTCGCGCACGGTTCATTTCGGAACACATTTTTGCACTCCTAGACACTACTGGGTGCGGAAAACATAATTTTCACAACTTGTCCCGGCGCAACAAATGCGGGTCCGTAGTGGGCCCACCCGAACTTAAATAAAATTGTGCGTCGGTGTTTAACGTCGGGATCATTCCGGAATACATTTTAGGACTCATAGACACTACTAGGTTCGGAAAACACAGTTTTCATAACTTGTCCCGACGCAATAAATGCGTGTCACTAGTGAGGCCACCTGAAAATGAACAATTCGCACACGGATCGTTTCGGAAGACATTTTTGGACTCCTAGACACTACCGGGTGCGGAAAACACAGTTTTCACAACTTGTCCCGGCGCAATAAATGCGGGTCCGTAGTGGGCCCACCCGATCATAAACAAAATTGTGCATCGGTATTTCACGCTGGGATCGTTCCGGAATACATTTTAAGACTCGTAGACACTACTAGTTGCGGAAAACATAGTTTTCACAACTTGTCCCGACGCAATAAATGCATGTCACTAGTGGGGCCACCTAAACATGAACAAAATTGTGCGTTGGTGTTTCGCACACGGATCGTTCCGGAACACATTTTTAGACTCCTAGACACTACCGGGTGCGGAAAACACAGTTTTCACAACTTGTCCCGGCGCAATAAATGCGGGTCAGTAGTGGGCCCACCCGAACTTAAATAAAATTGTGCGTCGGTGTTTAACGCACGGGATCATTCCGGAAAACATTTTAGGACTCGATAGACACTACTAGGTGCGGAAAACACAGTTTTCACAACTTGTTCCGACGCAATAAATGCGTGTCACTAGTGGGGCCACCCGAACATGAACAAAATTGTGCGTCGGTGTTTCGCACACGGATCGTTTCGGAACACATTTTTGGACTCCTAGACACTACCGGGTGCGGAAAACATAGTTTTCACAACTTGTCCCGGCGCAATAAATGCAGGTCGTAGTGGGCCCACCCGATCATAAACAAAATTGTGCATCGGTGTTTCACGCTGGGATCGTTCGGAATACATTTTAAGACTCATAGACACTACTAGGTGCGGAAAACATAGTTTTCACAACTTGTCCCGACGCAACAAATGCGGGTCCGTAGTGGGCCCACCCGAACTTAAATAAAATTGTGCGTCGGTGTTTAACGCTGGGATCATTCGGAATACATTTTTGGACTCATAGACACTACTAGGTGCGGAAAACAGAGTTTTCACAACTTGTCCCGACGCAATAAATGCATGTCACTAGTGGGGCCACCCGAACATGAACAAAATTGTGCGTCGGTGTTTCGCACACGGATCGTTCCGGAACAGATTTTTAGACTCCTAGACACTACCGGGTGCGGAAAACACAATTTTCACAACTTGTCCCGACGCAATAAATGCGTGTCACTAGTGGGGCCACCCGAACATGAACAATTAGCATCACGTGATCGTTTCGGAACACATTTTTGGACTCCTAGACACTACGGGTGCGGAAAACAAAGTTTTCACAACTTGTCCCGACGCAATAAATGCGGGTCTGTAGTGGGCCCACCCGATCATAAAAAAATTGTGCATCGGTATTTCACGCTGCGATCGTTTCGGAATACATTTTAAGACTCATAGGCACTACTAGGTGCGGAAGACATAGTCTTCACAACTTGTCCCGACGCAATAAATGCGTGTCACTAGTGGGGCCACTCGAACATGAACAAAATTGTGCGTCGGTGTTTCGCACACACATTTTTGGACTCCTAGACACTACCGGGTGCAGAAAACACAGTTTTCACAACTTGTCCCGGCGCAATAAATGCGGGTCCGTAGTGGGCCCACCCGATTATAAACAAAATTGCGCATCGGTGTTACACGATGGGATCGTTCCGGAATACATTTTAAGACTCATAGACACTACTAGGTGCGGAAAACATAGTTTTCACAACTTGTCTCGACGCAATAAATGCATGTCACTAGTGGGGCCACCCGAACATGAACAAAATTGTGCGTCGGTGTTTCGCACACGGATCGTTCCGGAACACATTTTTAGACTCCTAGACACTACGGGTGCGGAAAACACAGTTTTCACAACTTGTCCCGGCGCAATAAATGCGGGTCGATAGTGGGCCCACCCGATCATAAACAAAATTGTGCGTCGGTGTTCCGCACACGGTTCGTTTCGGAACACATTTTTGCACTCTTAGACACTACTGGGTGCGGAAAACATAATTTTTACAACTTGTCCCGGCGCAACAAATGCGGGTCCGTAGTGGGCCCACCCGAACTTAAATAAAATTGTGCATCGGTGTTTAACGCTGGGATCATTCCGGAATACATTTTAGGACTCGATAGACACTACTAGGTGCGGAAAACACAGTTTTCACAACTTGTTCCGACGCAATAAATGCGTGTCACTAGTGGGGCCACCCGAACATGAACAAAATTGTGCGTCGGTGTTTCGCACACGGATCGTTTCGGAACACATTTTTGGACTCCTAGACACTACGGGTGCGGAAAACATAGTTTTCACAACTTGTCCCGGCGCAACAAATGCGGGTCCGTAGTGGGCCCACCCGAACTTAAATAAAATTGTGCGTCGGTGTTTAACGCTGGGATCATTCGGAATACATTTTTGGACTCATAGACACTACTAGGTGCGGAAAACAGAGTTTTCACAACTTGTCCCGACGCAATAAATGCGTGTCACTAGTGGGGCCACCCGAACATGAACAAAATTGTGCGTCGTGTTTCGCACACGGATCGTTCCGGAACAGATTTTTAGACTCCTAGACACTACCGGGTGCGGAAAACACAATTTTCACAACTTGTCCCGGCGCAATAAATGCAGGTCACGTAGTGGGCCCACCCGATCATAAACAAAATTGTGCATCGGTGTTTCACGCTCGGATCGTTCGGAATACATTTTAAGACTCATAGACACTACGAGGTGCGGAAAACATAGTTTTCACAACTTGTCCCGACGCAAGAAATGCGGGTCCGTAGTGGGCCCACCCGAACTTAAATAAAATTGTGCGTCGGTGTTTAACGCCGGGATCATTCCGGAATACATTTCAGGACTCATAGACACTACTAGGTGCGGAAAACACAGTTTTCACAACTTGTCCCGACGCAATAAATGCGTGTCACTAGTGGGGCCACCCGAACATGAACAATTAGCACACGGATCGTTTCGGAACACATTTTTGGACTCCTAGACACTACGGGTGCGGAAAACAAAGTTTTCACAACTTGTCCCGGCGCAATAAATGCGGGTCACGTAGTGGGCCCACCCGATCATAAAAAAATTGTGCATCGGTATTTCACGCTGCGATCGTTTCGGAATACATTTTAAGACTCATAGACACTACTAGGTGCGGAAAACATAGTCTTCACAACTTGTCCCGACGCAATACATGCGTGTCACTAGTGGGGCCACCCGAACATGAACAAAATTGTGCGTCGGTGTTTCGCACACGGATCGTTTCGGAACACATTTTTGGACTCCTAGACACTACGGGTGCGGAAAACATAGTTTTCACAACTTGTCCCGGCGCAAGAAATGCGGGTCCGTAGTGGGCCCACCCGATTATAAACAAAATTGCGCATCGGTGTTACACGATGGGATCGTTCCGGAATACATTTTAAGACTCATAGACACTACTAGGTGCGGAAAACATAGTTTTCACAACTTGTCTCGACGCAATAAATGCATGTCACTAGTGGGGCCACCCGAACATGAACAAAATTGTGCGTCGGTGTTTCACACACGGATCGTTCCGAACACATTTTTAGACTCCTAGACACTACCGGGAGCGGAAAACACAGTTTTCACAACTTGTCCGGCGCAATAAATGCGGGTCGATAGTGGGCCCACCCGATCATAAACAAAATTGTGCGTCGGTGTTCCGCACACGATTCGTTTCGGAACACATTTTTGCACTCTTAGACACTACCGGGTGCGGAAAACATAATTTTTACAACTTGTCCCGGTGCAACAAATGCGGGTCCGTAGTGGGCCCACCCGAACTTAAATAAAATTGTGCGTCGGTGTTTAACGCTGGGATAATTCCGGAATACATTTTAGGACTCATAGACACTACTAGGTGCGGAAAACACAGTTTTCACAACTTGTCCCGACGCAATAAATGCGGGTCACTAGTGAGGCCACCTAAACATGAACAATTCGCACACGGATCGTTTCGAACACATTTTTGGACTCCTAGACACTACCGGGTGCGGAAAACACGGTTTTCACAACTTGTCCCGGCGCAATAAATGCGGGTCGGTAGTGGGCCCACCCGATCATAAACAAAATTGTGCGTCGGTGTTTCGCACATAGTTCGTTTTGGAACACATTTTTGCACTCCTAGACACTACGGGGTGCGGAAAACACAGTTTTCACAACTTGTCCGGCGCAACAAATGCGGGTCACGTAGTGGGCCCACCCGAACTTAAATAAAATTGTGGGTCGGTGTTTAACGCACGGGATCATTCCGGAATACATTTTAGGACTCATAGACACTTCTTGGTGCGGAAAACACAGTTTTCACAACTTGTCCCGACGCAATAAATGCATGTCACTAGTGGGGCCACCTAAACATGAACAAAATTGTGCGTCGGTGTTTCGCACACGGATCGTTCCGGAACACATTTTTAGACTCCTAGACACTACCGGGTGCGGAAAACACAGTTTTCACAACTTGTCCCGGCGCAATAAATGCGGGTCGATAGTGGGCCCACCCGAACTTAAATAAAATTGTGCGTCGGTGTTTAATGCTCGGGATCATTCCGGAATACATTTTAGGACTCATAGACACTACTAGGTGTGCAAAACACAGTTTTCACAACTTGTCCCGACGCAATACATGCGTGTCACTAGTGGGGCCACCCGAACATGAACAAAATTGTGCGTCGGTGTTTCGCACACGGATCGTTTCGGAACACATTTTTGTACTCCTAGACACTACGGGTGCAGAAAACACAGTTTTCACAACTTGTCCCGGCGCAATAAATGCAGGTCCGTAGTGGGCCCACCCGATCATAAACAAAATTGTGCATCGGTGTTTCACGCTGGGATCGTTCGGAATACATTTTAAGACTCATAGACACTACGAGGTGCGGAAAACATAGTTTTCACAACTTGTCCCGACGCAAGAAATGCGGGTCACGTAGTGGGCCCACCCGAACTTAAATAAAATTGTGCGTCGGTGTTTAACGCTGGGATCATTCCGGAATACATTTCAGGACTCATAGACACTACTAGGTGCGGAAAACACAGTTTTCACAACTTGTCCCGACGCAATAAATGCGTGTCACTAGTGGGGCCACCTGAACATGAACAATTAGCACACGGATCGTTTCGGAACACATTTTTGGACTCCTAGACACTACCGGGTGCAGAAAACAAAGTTTTCACAACTTGTCCCGGCGCAATAAATGCGGGTCCGTAGTGGGCCCACCCGATCATAAAAAAATTGTGCATCGGTATTTCACGCTGCGATCGTTTCGGAATACATTTTAAGACTCATAGACACTACTAGGTGCGGAAAACATAGTCTTCACAACTTGTCCCGACGCAATAAATGCGTGTCACTAGTGGGGCCACCTGAACATGAACAAAATTGTGCGTCGGTGTTTCGCACACGGATCGTTTCGGAACACATTTTTGGACTCCTAGACACTACGGGTGCAGAAAACATAGTTTTCACAACTTGTCCCGGCGCAATAAATGCGGGTCCGTAGTGGGCCCACCCGATTATAAACAAAATTGCGCATCGGTGTTACACGATGGGATCGTTCCGGAATACATTTTAAGACTCATAGACACTACTAGGTGCGGAAAACATAGTTTTCACAACTTGTCTCGACGCAATAAATGCATGTCACTAGTGGGGCCACCCGAACATGAACAAAATTGTGCGTCGGTGTTTCACACACGGATCGTTCCGGAACACATTTTTAGACTCCTAGACACTACGGGAGCGGAAAACACAGTTTTCACAACTTGTCCCGGCGCAATAAATGCGGGTCGGTAGTGGGCCCACCCGATCATAAACAAAATTGTGCGTCGGTGTTCCGCACACGGTTCGTTTCGGAACACATTTTTGCACTCTTAGACACTACCGGGTGCGGAAAACATAATTTTTACAACTTGTCCCGGTGCAACAAATGCGGGTCCGTAGTGGGCCCACCCGAACTTAAATAAAATTGTGCGTCGGTGTTTAACGCCGGGATAATTCCGGAATACATTTTAGGACTCATAGACACTACTAGGTGCGGAAAACACGGTTTTCACAACTTGTCCCGACGCAATAAATGCGTGTCACTAGTGAGGCCACCTAAACATGAACAATTCGCACACGGATCGTTTCGGAACACATTTTTGGACTCCTAGACACTACCGGGTGCGGAAAACACAGTTTTCACAACTTGTCCCGGCGCAATAAATGCGGGTCGATAGTGGGCCCACCCGATCATAAACAAAATTGTGCGTCGGTGTTTCGCACATAGTTCGTTTTGGAACACATTTTTGCACTCCTAGACACTACGAGGTGCGGAAAACACAGTTTTCACAACTTGTCCCGGCGCAACAAATGCGGGTCCGTAGTGGGCCCACCCGAACTTAAATAAAATTGTGGGTCGGTGTTTAACGCTGGGATCATTCCGGAATACATTTTAGGACTCATAGACACTTCTAGGTGCGGAAAACACAGTTTTCACAACTTGTCCCGACGCAATAAATGCATGTCACTAGTGGGGCCACCTAAACATGAACAAAATTGTGCGTCGGTGTTTCGCACACGGATCGTTCCGGAACACATTTTTAGACTCCTAGACACTACCGGGTGCGGAAAACACAGTTTTCACAACTTGTCCCGGCGCAATAAATGCGGGTCGATAGTGGGCCCACCCGAACTTAAATAAAATTGTGCGTCGGTGTTTAATGCTGGGATCATTCCGGAATACATTTTAGGACTCATAGACACTACTAGGTGTGCAAAACACAGTTTTCACAACTTGTCCCGACGCAATACATGCGTGTCACTAGTGGGGCCACCCGAACATGAACAAAATTGTGCGTCGGTGTTTCGCACACGGATCGTTTCGGAACACATTTTTGTACTCCTAGACACTACCGGGTGCAGAAAACACAGTTTTCACAACTTGTCCCGGCGCAATAAATGCGGGTCCGTAGTGGGCCCACCCGATCATAAACAAAATTGTGCATCGGTGTTTCACGCTGGGATCGTTCCGGAATACATTTTAAGACTCATAGATACTACTAGGTGCGAAAAACATAGTTTTCACAACTTGTCCCGACGCAACAAATGCGGGTCCGTAGTGGGCCCACCCGAACTTAAATAAAATTGTCCGTCGGTGTTTAACGCTGGGATCATTCCGGAATACATTTTAGGACTCATAGACACTACTAGGTGCGGAAAACATAGTATTCACAACTTGTCCCGACGCAATAAATGCGTGTCACTAGTGGGGCCACCCGAACATGAACAATTCGCACACGGATCGTTTCGGAACACATTTTTGTACTCCTAGACACTACCGGGTGCAGAAAACACAGTTTTCACAACTTGTCCCTCGCAATAAATGCAGGTCCGTAGTGGGCCCACCCGATCATAAACAAAATTGTGCATCGGTGTTTCACGCTGGGATCGTTCCGGAATACATTTTAAGACTCATAGACACTACTAGGTGCGGAAAACATAGTTTTCACAACTTGTCCCGACGCAACAAATGCGGGTCGTAGTGGGCCCACCCGAACTTAATTAAAATTGTGCGTCGGTGTTTAACGCTGGGATCAATTCCGTAATACATTTTAGGACTCATAGACACTACTAGGTGCGGAAAACACAGTTTTCACAACTTCTCCCGACGCAATAAATGCGTGTCACTAGTGGGGCCACCTGAACATGAACAAAATTCTGCGTCGGTGTTTCGCACACGGATCGTTTCGGAACACATTTTTGGACTCCTAGACACTACCGGGTACGGAAAACACAGTTTTCACAACTTGTCCCGCGCAATAAATGCGGGTCTGTAGTGGGCCCACCCGATCATAAACAAAATTGTGCATCGGTGTTTCACGCCAGGATCGTTCCGGAATACATTTTAAGACTCATAGACACTACTAGGTGCGGAAAACATAGTTTTCACAACTTGTCCCGACGCAACAAATACGGGTCCGTAGTGGGCCCACCCGAACTTAAATAAAATTGTGCGTCGGTGTTTAACGCTGGGATCATTCCGGAATACATTTTAAGACTCATAGACACTACTAGGTGCGGAAAACACAGTTTTCACAACTTGTCTCGACGCAATAAATGCGTGTCACTAGTGGGGCCACCCGAACATGAACAAAATTGTGCGTCCGTGTTTCGCACACGGATCGTTCCGGAACACATTTTTAGACTCCTAGACACTACCGGGTGCGGAAAACACAGTTTTCACAACTTCTCCCGGCGCAATAAATGTGGGTCGATAGTGGGCCCACCCGATCATAAACAAAATTGTGCGTCGGTGTTTCGCACACGATTCGTTTCGGAACACATTTTTGCACTCCTAGACACTACGGGTGCGGAAAACACGGTTTTCACAACTTGTCCCGGCGCAACAAATGCGGGTCCGTAGTGGGCCCACCCGAACTTAAATAAAATTGTGCGTCGGTGTTTAACGCTGGGATCATTCCGGAATACATTTTAGGACTCATAGACACTACTAGGTGCGGAAAACACAGTTTTCACAACTTGTCCCGACGCAATAAATGCGTGTCACTAGTTAGGCCACCCGAACATGAACAATTCGCACACGGATCGTTTCGGAACACATTTTTGGACTCCTAGACACTACCGGGTGCAGAAAACACAGTTTTCACAACTTGTCCCGGCGCAATATATGCGGGTCCGTAGTGGGCCCACCCGATCATAAACAAAATTGTGCATCGGTATTTCACGCTGGGATCGTTCCGGAATACATTTTAAGACTCATAGACACTACTAGGTGCGGAAAACATAGTTTTCACAACTTGTCCTGACGCAATAAATGCATGTCACTAGTGGGGCCACCTAAACATGAACAAAATTGTGCGTCGGTGTTTCGCACACGGATCGTTCCGGAACACATTTTTAGACTCCTAGACACTACCGGGTGCGGAAAACACAGTTTTCACAACTTGTCCCGGCGCAATAAATGCGGGTCGATAGTGGGCCCACCCGAACTTAAATAAAATTGTGCGTCGGTGTTTAACGTTGGGATCATTCCGGAATACATTTTAGGACTAATAGACACTACTAGGTGTGCAAAACACAGTTTTCACAACTTGTCCCGACGCAATACATGCGTGTCACTAGTGGGGCCACCCGAACATGAACAAAATTGTGCGTCGGTGTTTCGCACACGGATCGTTTCGGAACACATTTGTGTACTCCTAGACACTACCGGGTGCAGAAAACACATTTTTCACAACTTGTCCCGGCGCAATAAATGCAGGTCCGTAGTGGGCCCACCCGATCATAAACAAAATTGTGCATCGGTATTTCACGCTGGGATCGTTCCGGAATACATTTTAAGACTCATAGACACAACTAGGTGCGGAAAACATAGTTTTCACAACTTGTCCCGACACAATAAATGCATGTAACTACGGGGGCCACTCGAACATGAACAAAATTGTGCGTCGGTGTTTCGCACACGGATCGTTCGGAACACATTTTTAGGCCCATAGACACTACTAGGTGCGGAAAACACAGTTTTCACAACTTGTCCCGGCGCAATAAATGCGGGTCGATGAGTGGGCCCACCCGATCATAAACAAAATTGTGCGTCGGTGTTTCGCACACGGTTCGTTTTGGAACATATTTTTGCACTCCTAGACACTACGGGGTGCGGAAAACACAGTTTTCACAACTTGTCCCGGCGCAACAAATGCGGGTCCGTAGTGGGCCCACCCGAACTTAAATAAAATTGTGCGTCGGTGTTTAACGCTGGGATCATTCCGGAATGCATTTTAGGACTCGTAGACACTACTAGGTGCGGAAAACGAGTTTTCACAACTTGTCCCGACGCAATAAATGCGTGTCACTAGTGGGGCCACCTGAACTTGAACAATTCGCACACGGATTGTTTCGGAGCACATTTTTGGACTCCTAGACACTACCGGGTGCAGAAAACATAGTTTTCACAACTTGTCCCGGTGCAATAAATGCGGGTCCGTAGTGCGCCCACCCGATCATAAACAAAATTGTGCATCGGTGTTTCACGCCGGGATCGTTCGGAATACATTTTAAGACTCATAGACACTACTAGGAGCGGAAAACAGAGTTTTCACAACTTGTCCCGACGCAACAAATGCGGGTCCGTAGTGGGCCCACTCGAACTTAAATAAAATTGTGCGTCGGAGTTTAACGCTGGGATCATTCCGGAATACATTTTAGGACTCATAGACACTACTAGGTGCGGAAAACACAGTTTTCACAACTTGTCCCGACGCAATAAATGCGTGTCACTAGTGGGGCCACCTGAACATGAACAAAATTGTGCGTCGGCGTTTCGCACACGGATCGTTTCGGAACACATTTTTGGACTCCAAGACACTACCGGGTACAGAAAACACAATTTTCACAACTTGTCCCGGCGCAATAAATGCAGGTCTCGTAGTGGGCCCACCCGATCATAAACAAAATTGTGCATCGGTGTTTCATCGTCGGGATCGTTCCGGAATACATTTTAAGACTCATAGACACTACTAGGTGCGGAAAACACAGTTTTCACAACTTGTCTCGACGCAATAACTGCGTGTCACTAGTGGGGCCACCCGAACATGAACAAAATTGTGCGTCCGTGTTTGGCACTCGGATCGTTCCGGAACACATTTTTAGACTCCTAGACACTACCGGGTGCGGAAAACACAGTTTTGACAACTTGTCCCGACGCAATAAATGTGGGTCGATAGTGGGCCCACCCGATCATAAACAAAATTGTGCGTCGGTGTTTCGCACACGGTTCGTTTCGAACACATTTTTGCACTCCTAGACACTACCGGGTGCGGAAAACACAGTTTTCACAACTTGTCCCGGCGCAACAAATGCGGGTCCGTAGTGGGCCCACCCGAACTTAAATAAAATTGTGCGTCGGTGTTTAACGCTGGGATCATTCCGGAATACATTTTAGGACTCATAGACACTACTCGGTGCGGAAAACACAGTTTTCACAACTTGTCCCGACGCAATAAATGCGTGTCACTAGTTAGGCCACCCGAACATGAACAATTCGCACACGGATCGTTTCGGAACACATTTTTGGACTCCTAGACACTACCGGGTGCAGAAAACACGATTTTCACAACTTGTCCCGGCGCAATAAATGCGGGTCCGTAGTGGGCCCACCCGATCATAAACAAAATTGTGCATCGGTGTTTCACGCTGGGATCGTTCCGGAATACATTTTAAGACTCATAGACACTACTAGGTGCGGAAAACATAGTTTTCACAACTTGTCCCGACGCAACAAATGCGGGTCAGTAGTGGGCCCACCCGAACTTAATTAAAATTGTGCGTCGGTGTTTAACGCTGGGACAATTCCGTAATACATTTTAGGACTCATAGACACTACTAGGTGCGGAAAACACAGTTTTCACAACTTCTCCCGACGCAATAAATGCGTGTCACTAGTGGGGCCACCCGAACATGAACAAAATTCTGCGTCGGTGTTTCGCACACGGATCGTTTCGGAACACATTTTTGGACTCCTAGACACTACCGGGTACGGAAAACACAGTTTTCACAACTTGTCCGGCGCAATAAATGCAGGTCCGTAGTGGGCCCACCCGATCATAAACAAAATTGTGCATCGGTGTTTCACGCTGGGATCGTTCCGGAATACATTTTAAGACTCATAGACACTACTAGGTGCGGAAAACATAGTTTTCACAACTTGTCCCGACGCAACAAATACGGGTCCGTAGTGGGCCCACCCGAACTTAAATAAAATTGTGCGTCGGTGTTTAACGCCGGGATCATTCCGGAATACACTTTAAGACTCATAGACACTACTAGGTGCGGAAAACACAGTTTTCACAACTTGTCTCGACGCAATAAATGCGTGTCACTAGTGGGGCCACCCGAACATGAACAAAATTGTGCGTCCGTGTTTCGCACACGGATCGTTCCGGAACACATTTTTAGACTCCTAGACACTACCGGGTGCGGAAAACACAGTTTTCACAACTTCTCCCGGCGCAATAAATGTGGGTCGATAGTGGGCCCACCCGATCATAAACAAAATTGTGCGTCGGTGTTTCGCACACGGTTCGTTTCGGAACACATTTTTGCACTCCTAGACACTACGGGTGCGGAAAACACAGTTTTCACAACTTGTCCCGGCGCAACAAATGCGGGTCTCGTAGTGGGCCCACCCGAACTTAAATAAAATTGTGCATCGGTGTTTAACGCCGGGATCATTCCGGAATACATTTTAGGACTCATAGACACTACTAGGTGCGGAAAACACAGTTTTCACAACTTGTCCCGACGCAATAAATGCGTGTCACTAGTTAGGCCACCCGAACATGAACAATTCGCACACGGATCGTTTCGGAACACATTTTTGGACTCCTAGACACTACGGGTGCAGAAAACACGGTTTTCACAACTTGTCCCGGCGCAATATATGCGGGTCCGTAGTGGGCCCACCCGATCATAAACAAAATTGTGCATCGGTATTTCACGCTGGGATCGTTCCGAATACATTTTAAGACTCATAGACACTACTAGGTGCGGAAAACATAGTTTTCACAACTTGTCCTGACGCAATAAATGCATGTCACTAGTGGGGCCACCTAAACATGAACAAAATTGTGCGTCGGTGTTTCGCACACGGATCGTTCCGGAACACATTTTTAGACTCCTAGACACTACCGGGTGCGGAAAACACAGTTTTCACAACTTGTCCGGCGCAATAAATGCGGGTCGATAGTGGGCCCACCCGAACTTAAATAAAATTGTGCGTCGGTGTTTAACGTTGGGATCATTCCGGAATACATTTTAGGACTAATAGACACTACTAGGTGTGCAAAACACGGTTTTCACAACTTGTCCCGACGCAATACATGCGTGTCACTAGTGGGGCCACCCGAACATGAACAAAATTGTGCGTCGGTGTTTCGCACACGGATCGTTTCGGAACACATTTTTGTACTCCTAGACACTACCGGGTGCAGAAAACACATTTTTCACAACTTGTCCCGGCGCAATAAATGCAGGTACGTAGTGGGCCCACCCGATCATAAACAAAATTGTGCATCGGTATTTCACGCTGGGATCGTTCGGAATACATTTTAAGACTCATAGACACAACTAGGTGCGGAAAACATAGTTTTCACAACTTGTCCCGACACAATAAATGCATGTAACTACGGGGGCCACCCGAACATGAACAAAATTGTGCGTCGGTGTTTCGCACACGGATCGTTCCGGAACACATTTTTAGGCCCATAGACACTACTAGGTGCGGAAAACACAGTTTTCACAACTTGTCCCGACGCAATAAATGCGGGTCGAGTAGTGGGCCCACCCGATCATAAACAAAATTGTGCGTCGGTGTTTCGCACACGGTTCGTTTTGGAACATATTTTTGCACTCCTAGACACTACGGGGTGCGGAAAACACAGTTTTCACAACTTGTCCCGGCGCAACAAATGCGGGTCTGTAGTGGGCCCACCCGAACTTAAATAAAATTGTGCGTCGGTGTTTAACGCTGGGATCATTCCGGAATGCATTTTAGGACTCGTAGACACTACTAGGTGCGGAAAACAGAGTTTTCACAACTTGTCCCGACGCAATAAATGCGTGTCACTAGTGGGGCCACCTGAACTTGAACAATTCGCACACGGATTGTTTCGGAGCACATTTTTGGACTCCTAGACACTACGGGTGCGGAAAACATAGTTTTCACAACTTGTCCGGTGCAATAAATGCGGGTCCGTAGTGCGCCCACCCGATCATAAACAAAATTGTGCATCGGTGTTTCACGCTGGGATCGTTCGGAATACATTTTAAGACTCATAGACACTACTAGGAGCGGAAAACAGAGTTTTCACAACTTGTCCCGACGCAACAAATGCGGGTCCGTAGTGGGCCCACTCGAACTTAAATAAAATTGTGCGTCGGAGTTTAACGCCGGGATCATTCCGGAATACATTTTAGGACTCATAGACACTACTAGGTGCGGAAAACACGGTTTTCACAACTTGTCCCGACGCAATAAATGCGTGTCACTAGTGGGGCCACCCGAACATGAACAAAATTGTGCGTCGGCGTTTCGCACACGGATCGTTTCGGAACACATTTTTGGACTCCTAGACACTACCGGGTACAGAAAACACAATTTTCACAACTTGTCCCGGCGCAATAAATGCAGGTCCGTAGTGGGCCCACCCGATCATAAACAAAATTGTGCATCGGTGTTTCATGTCGGGATCGTTCGGAATACATTTTAAGACTCATAGACACTACTAGGTGCGGAAAACACAGTTTTCACAACTTGTCTCGACGCAATAAATGCGTGTCACTAGTGGGGCCACTCGAACATGAACAAAATTGTGCGTCCGTGTTTGGCACTCGGATCGTTCCGGAACACATTTTTAGACTCCTAGACACTACTGGGTGCGGAAAACACAGTTTTGACAACTTGTCCCGACGCAATAAATGTGGGTCGATAGTGGGCCCACCCGATCATAAACAAAATTGTGCGTCGGTGTTTCGCACACGGTTCGTTTCGGAACACATTTTTGCACTCCTAGACACTACCGGGTGCGGAAAACACAGTTTTCACAACTTGTCCCGGCGCAACAAATGCGGGTCCGTAGTGGGCCCACCCGAACTTAAATAAAATTGTGCGTCGGTGTTTAACGCTGGGATCATTCCGGAATACATTTTAGGACTCATAGACACTACTAGGTGCGGAAAACACAGTTTTCACAACTTGTCCCGACGCAATAAATGCGTGTCACTAGTTAGGCCACCCGAACATGAACAATTCGCACACGGATCGTTTCGGAACACATTTTTGGACTCCTAGACACTACGGGTGCGAGAAAACACAGTTTTCACAACTTGTCCCGGCGCAATAAATGCGGGTCCGTAGTGGGCCCACCCGATCATAAACAAAATTGTGCATCGGTATTTCACGCTGGGATCGTTCCGGAATACATTTTAAGACTCATAGACACTACTAGGTGCGGAAAACATAGTTTTCACAACTTGTCCTGACGCAATAAATGCATGTCACTAGTGGGGCCACCTAAACATGAACAAAATTGTGCGTCGGTGTTTCGCACACGGATCGTTCCGGAACACATATTTAGAATCCTAGACACTACGGGTGCGGAAAACACAGTTTTCACAACTTGTCCCGGCGCAATAAATGCGGGTCGATGAGTGGGCCCACCCGAACTTAAATAAAATTGTGCATCGGTGTTTAACGTTGGGATCATTCCGGAATACATTTTAGGACTAATAGACACTACTAGGTGTGCAAAACACAGTTTTCACAACTTGTCCCGACGCAATACATGCGTGTCACTAGTGGGGCCACACGAACATGAACAAAATTGTGCGTCGGTGTTTCGCACACGGATCGTTTCGGAACACATTTTTGTACTCCTAGACACTACGGGTGCAGAAAACACAGTTTTCACAACTTGTCCCGGCGCAATAAATGCAGGTCCGTAGTGGGCCCACCCGATCATAAACAAAATTGTGCATCGGTATTTCACGTCGGGATCGTTCCGGAATACATTTTAAGACTCATAGACACAACTAGGTGCGGAAAACATAGTTTTCACAACTTGTCCCGACACAATAAATGCATGTCACTACGGGGGCCACACGAACATGAACAAAATTGTGCGTCGGTGTTTCGCACACGGATCGTTCCGGAACACATTTTTAGACTCCATAGACACTACTAGGTGCGGAAAACACAGTTTTCACAACTTGTCCCGGCGCAATAAATGCGGGTCGGTAGTGGGCCCACCCGATCATAAACAAAATTGTGCGTCGGTGTTTCGCACACAGTTCGTTTTGGAACATATTTTTGCACTCCTAGACACTACGGGGTGCGGAAAACACAGTTTTCACAACTTGTCCCGGCGCAACAAATGCGGGTCCGTAGTGGGCCCACCCGAACTTAAATAAAATTGTGCGTCGGTGTTTAACGCTGGGATCATTCCGGAATGCATTTTAGGACTCATAGACACTACTAGGTGCGGAAAACAGAGTTTTCACAACTTGTCCCGACGCAATAAATGCGTGTCACTAGTGGGGCCACACGAACTTGAACAATTCGCACACGGATTGTTTCGGAACACATTTTTGGACTCCTAGACACTACCGGGTGCAGAAAACATAGTTTTCACAACTTGTCCGGTGCAATAAATGCGGGTCCGTAGTGCGCCCACCCGATCATAAACAATATTGTGCATCGGTGTTTCACGCTGGGATCGTTCCGGAATACATTTTAAGACTCATAGACACTACTAGGAGCGGAAAACAGAGTTTTCACAACTTGTCCCGACGCAACAAATGCGGGTCCGTAGTGGGCCCACTCGAACTTAAATAAAATTGTGCGTCGGAGTTTAACGCTGGGATCATTCCGGAATACATTTTAGGACTCATAGAGACTACTAGGTGCGGAAAACACAGTTTTCACAACTTGTCCCGACGCAATAAATGCGTGTCACTAGTGGGGCCACCCGAACATGAACAAAATTGTGCGTCGGTGTTTCGCACACGGATCGTTTCGGAACACATTTTTAGACTCCTAGACACTACCGGGTACGGAAAACACAATTTTCACAACTTGTCCCGGCGCAATAAATGCAGGTCCGTAGTGGGCCCACCCGATCATAAACAAAATTGTGCATCGGTGTTTCACGCCGGGATCGTTCGGAATACATTTTAAGACTCATAGACACTACTAGGTGCGGAAAACATAGTTTTTACAACTTGTCCCGACGCAACAAATACGGGTCCGTAGTGGGCCCACCCGAACTTAAATAAAATTGTGCGTCGGTGTTTAACGCCGGGATCATTCCGGAATACATTTTAGGACTCATAGACACTACTAGGTGCGGAAAACACAGTTTTCACAACTTGTCTCGACGCAATAAATGCGTGTCACTAGTGGGGCCACCTGAACATGAACAAAATTGTGCGTACGTGTTTCGCACTCGGATCGTTCCGGAACACATTTTTGGACTCCTAGACACTACCGGGTGCGGAAAACACAATTTTCACAACTTGTCCCAACGCAATAAATGTGGGTCAGTAGTGGGCCCACCCGATCATAAACAAAATTGTGCGTCGGTGTTTCGCACACGGTTCGTTTCGGAACACATTTTTGCACTCCTAGACACTACCGGGTGCGGAAAACACAGTTTTCACAACTTGTCCCGGCGCAACAAATGCGGGTCCGTAGTGGGCCCACCCGAACTTAAATAAAATTGTGCGTCGGTGTTTAACGCCGGGATCATTCCGGAATACATTTTAGGACTCATAGACACTACTAGGTGCGGAAAACACAGTTTTCACAACTTGTCCCGACGCAATAAATGCGTGTCACTAGTTAGGCCACCCGAACATGAACAATTCGCACACGGATCGTTTCGGAACACATTTTTGGACTCCTAGACACTACGGGTGCAGAAAACACAGTTTTCACAACTTGTCCCGCGCAATAAATGCGGGTCCGTAGTGGGCCCACCCGATCATAAACAAAATTGTGCATCGGTATTTCACGCTGGGATCGTTCCGGAATACATTTTAAGACTCATAGACACTACAAGGTGCGGAAAACATAGTTTTCACAACTTGTCCTGACGCAATAAATGCATGTCACTAGTGGGGCCACCTAAACATGAACAAAATTGTGCGTCGGTGTTTCGCACACGGATCGTTCCGGAACACATTTTTAGACTCCTAGACACTACCGGGTGCGGAAAACACGGTTTTCACAACTTGTCCCGGCGCAATAAATGCGGGTCGATAGTGGGCCCACCCGAACTTAAATAAAATTGTGCATCGGTGTTTAACGTTGGGATCATTCCGGAATACATTTTAGGACTAATAGACACTACTAGGTGTGCAAAACACGGTTTTCACAACTTGTCCCGACGCAATACATGCGTGTCACTAGTGGGGCCACCTGAACATGAACAAAATTGTGCGTCGGTGTTTCGCACACGGATCGTTTCGAACACATTTTTGTACTCCTAGACACTACCGGGTGCAGAAAACACAGTTTTCACAACTTGTCCCGCGCAATAAATGCAGGTCCGTAGTGGGCCCACCCGATCATAAACAAAATTGTGCATCGGTATTTCACGCTGGGATCGTTCGGAATACATTTTAAGACTCATAGACACAACTAGGTGCGGAAAACATAGTTTTCACAACTTGTCCCGACACAATAAATGCATGTCACTACGGGGGCCACTCGAACATGAACAAAATTGTGCGTCGGTGTTTCGCACACGGATCGTTCCGGAACACATTTTTAGACCCATAGACACTACTCGGGTGCGGAAAACACAGTTTTCACAACTTGTCCCGGCGCAATAAATGCGGGTCGGTAGTGGGCCCACCCGATCATAAACAAAATTGTGCGTCGGTGTTTCGCACACGGTTCGTTTTGGAACATATTTTTGCACTCCTAGACACTACGGGGTGCGGAAAACACAGTTTTCACAACTTGTCCCGGCGCAACAAATGCGGGTCTGTAGTGGGCCCACCCGAACTTAAATAAAATTGTGCGTCGGTGTTTAACGCTGGGATCATTCCGGAATGCATTTTAGGACTCATAGACACTACTAGGTGCGGAAAACGAGTTTTCACAACTTGTCCCGACGCAATAAATGCGTGTCACTAGTGGGGCCACTCGAACTTGAACAATTCGCACACGGATTGTTTCGGAGCACATTTTTGGACTCCTAGACACTACGGGTGCAGAAAACATAGTTTTCACAACTTGTCCCGGTGCAATAAATGCGGGTCCGTAGTGCGCCCACCCGATCATAAACAATATTGTGCATCGGTGTTTCACGCTCGGGATCGTTCCGGAATACATTTTAAGACTCATAGACACTACTAGGAGCGGAAAACAGAGTTTTCACAACTTGTCCCGACGCAACAAATGCGGGTCCGTAGTGGGCCCACTCGAACTTAAATAAAATTGTGCGTCGGAGTTTAACGCTGGGATCATTCCGGAATACATTTTAGGACTCATAGAGACTACTAGGTGCGGAAAACACAGTTTTCACAACTTGTCCCGACGCAATAAATGCGTGTCACTAGTGGGGCCACCCGAACATGAACAAAATTGTGCGTCGGCGTTTCGCACACGGATCGTTTCGGAACACATTTTTGGACTCCTAGACACTACCGGGTACGAGAAAACACAATTTTCACAACTTGTCCCGGCGCAATAAATGCAGGTCCGTAGTGGGCCCACCCGATCATAAACAAAATTGTGCATCGGTGTTTCACGCTGGGATCGTTCCGGAATACATTTTAAGACTCATAGACACTACTAGGTGCGGAAAACATAGTTTTTACAACTTGTCCCGACGCAACAAATACGGGTCTCGTAGTGGGCCCACCCGAACTTAAATAAAATTGTGCGTCGGTGTTTAACGCTGGGATCATTCCGGAATACATTTTAGGACTCATAGACACTACTAGGTGCGGAAAACACAGTTTTCACAACTTGTCTCGACGCAATAACTGCGTGTCACTAGTGGGGCCACCTGAACATGAACAAAATTGTGCGTCCGTGTTTCGCACTCGGATCGTTCGGAACACATTTTTGGACTCCTAGACACTACCGGGTGCGGAAAACACAATTTTCACAACTTGTCCCAACGCAATAAATGTGGGTCCGTAGTGGGCCCACCCGATCATAAACAAAATTGTGCGTCGGTGTTTCGCACACGGTTCGTTTCGGAACACATTTTTGCACTCCTAGACACTACCGGGTGCGGAAAACACGGTTTTCACAACTTGTCCCGGCGCAACAAATGCGGGTCTCGTAGTGGGCCCACCCGAACTTAAATAAAATTGTGCGTCGGTGTTTAACGCTGGGATCATTCCGGAATACGTTTTAGGACTCATAGACACTACTAGGTGCGGAAAACACGGTTTTCACAACTTGTCCCGACGCAATAAATGCGTGTCACTAGTTAGGCCACCCGAACATGAACAATTCGCACACGGATCGTTTCGGAACACATTTTTGGACTCCTAGACACTACCGGGTGCAGAAAACACAGTTTTCACAACTTGTCCCGGCGCAATAAATGCGGGTCCGTAGTGGGCCCACCCGATCATAAACAAAATTGTGCATCGGTATTTCACGCTGGGATCGTTCCGGAATACATTTTAAGACTCATAGACACTACAAGGTGCGGAAAACATAGTTTTCACAACTTGTCCCGACGCAATAAATGCATGTCACTAGTGGGGCCACCTAAACATGAACAAAATTGTGCGTCGGTGTTTCGCACACGGATCGTTCCGGAACACATTTTTAGACTCCTAGACACTACCGGGTGCGGAAAACACAGTTTTCACAACTTGTCCCGGCGCAATAAATGCGGGTCGATAGTGGGCCCACCCGAACTTAAATAAAATTGTGCCTCGGTGTTTAACGTTGGGATCATTCCGGAATACATTTTAGGACTAATAGACACTACTAGGTGTGCAAAACACAGTTTTCACAACTTGTCCCGACGCAATACATGCGTGTCACTAATGGGGCCACCCGAACATGAACAAAATTGTGCGTCGGTGTTTCGCACACGGATCGTTTCGGAACACATTTTTGTACTCCTAGACACTAACGGGTGTAGAAAACACAGTTTTCACAACTTGTCCCGGCGCAATAAATGCAGGTCCGTAGTGGGCCCACCCGATCATAAACAAAATTGTGCATCGGTATTTCACGCCGGGATCGTTCCGGAATACATTTTAAGACTCATAGACACTACTAGGTGCGGAAAACATAGTTTTCACAACTTGTCCCGACACAATAAATGCATGTCACCACAGGGGCCACTCGAACATGAACAAAATTGTGCGTCGGTGTTTCGCACACGGATCGTTCCGGAACACATTTTTAGACTCCTAGCACTACCGGGTGAGGAAAACACAGTTTTCACAACTTGTCCGGCGCAATAAATGCGGGTCGATAGTGGGCCCACCCGATCATAAACAAAATTGTGCGTCGGTGTTTCGCACACGGTTCGTTTTGGAACATATTTTTGCACTCCTAGACACTACGGGGTGCGGAAAACACAGTTTTCACAACTTGTCCCGGCGCAACAAATGCGGGTCTCGTAGTGGGCCCACCCGAACTTAAATAAAATTGTGCGTCGGTGTTTAACGCTGGGATCATTCCGGAATACATTTTAGGACTCATAGACACTACTAGGTGCGGAAAACAGAGTTTTCACAACTTGTCCCGACGCAATAAATGCGTGTCACTAGTGGGGCCACTCGAACATGAACAATTCGCACACGGATTGTTTCGGAACACATTTTTGGACTCCTAGACACTACCGGGTGCAGAAAACACAGTTTTCACAACTTGTCCCGACGCAATAAATGCGGGTCCGTAGTGGGCCCACCCGATCATAAACAAAATTGTGCATCGGTATTTCACGCTGGGATTGTTCCGGAATACATTTTTAGACACATAGACACTACAAGGTGCGGAAAACATAGTTTTCACAACTTGTCCCGACGCAATAAATGCATGTCACTAGTGGGGCCACCGACAAGAACAAAATTGTGCGTTGGTGTTTCGCACACGGATCGTTCCGGAACACATTTTAAGACTCCTAGACACTACCGGGTGCGGAAAACACGGTTTTCACAACTTGTCCCAGCGTAATAAATGCGGGTCAGTAGTGGGCCCACCCGATCATAAACAAAATTGTGCGTCGGTGTTTCGCACACGGTTCGTTTTGGAACACATTTTTGCACTCCTAGACACTACGGGGTGCGGAAAACACGGTTTTCACAACTTGTCCCGGCACAACAAATGCGGGTCCGTAGTGGGCCCACCCGAACTTAAATAAAATTGTGCGTCGGTGTTTAACGCTCGGGATCATTCCGGAATACATTTTAGGACTCATAGACACTACTAGGTGCGGAAAACACAGTTTTCACAACTTGTCCCGACGCAATAAATGCGTGTCACTAGTGAGGCCACCCGAACATGAAGAATTCGCACACGGATCGTTTCGGAACACATTTTTGGACTCCTAGACACAACCGGGTGCAGAAAACACAGTTTTCACAACTTGTCCCGGCGCAATAAATGCGGGTCCGTAGTGGGCCCACCCGAACATAAACAAAATTGTGCATCGGTATTTCACGCCGGGATCGTTCCGAATACATTTTAAGACATGAACAATTCGTACACGGATCATTTCGGAACACATTTTTGGACTCCTAGACACTACCGGGTGCAGAAAACACAGTTTTCACAACTTGTCCCGGCGCAATAAATGCGGGTCCGTAGTGGAACCACCCGATCATAAACAAAATTGTGCATCGGTATTTCACGCTGGGATCGTTCCGGAATACATTTTAAGACTCATAGACACTACTAGGTGCGGAAAACATAGTTTTCACAACTTTTCCTGACGCAATAAATGCATGTCACTAGTGGGGCCACCTAAACATGAACAAAATTGTGCGTCGGTGTTTCGCACACGGATCGTTCCGGAACACATTTTTAGACTCCTAGACACTACCGGGTGCGGAAAACACAGTTTTCACAACTTGTCCGGCGCAATAAATGCGGGTCGATAGTGGGCCCACCCGTACTTAAATAAAATTGTGCGTCGGTGTTTAACGTTGGGATCATTCCGGAATACATTTTAGGACTAATAGACACTACTAGGTGTGCAAAACACAGTTTTCATAACTTGTCCCGACGCAATACATGCGTGTCACTAGTGGGGCCACCCGAACATGAACAAAATTGTGCGTCGATGTTTCGCACACGGATCGTTTCGGAACACATTTTTGTACTCCTAGACACTACCGGGTGCAGAAAACACAGTTTTCACAACTTGTCCCGCCGCAATAAATGCAGGTCCGTAGTGGGCCCACCCGATCATAAACAAAATTGTGCATCGGTATTTCACGCTGGGATCGTTCGGAATACATTTTAAGACTCATAGACACTACTAGGTGCGGAAAACATAGTTTTCACAACTTGTCCCGACACAATAAATGCATGTCACTACAAGGGCCACTCGAACATGAACAAAATTGTGCGTCGATGTTTCGCACACGGATCGTTCCGGAACACATTTTTAGACTCCTTGCACTACCGGGTGCGGAAAACACGGTTTTCACAACTTGTCCCTACGCAATAAATGCGGGTCTCGTAGTGGGCCCACCCAATCATAAACAAAATTGTGCATCCGTGTTTCACGCTGGGATCATTCCGGAATACATTTTAGGACTCATCGACACTACCAGGTGTGGAAAACACAATTTTCACAACTTGTCCCGACACAATAAATGCGGGTCACTACTGGGGCAACCTCGAACATGATCAAAATTGTGCATCGGGGTTTCGCACACGTATCATTCCGGAACACATTTCTGGACTTCCGTACACTACGGGTGTCGAAAACACGGTTTTCATAACTTGTCCCGACGCAATAAATGCTGGTCCGTAGTGGGCCCACCCAAACATAAATTAAATTGTGCGTCGGTGTTTAACGCTGGGTTCGTTCCGGAATACATTTTAGGACTCATAGACACTACTAGTTACGGAAAACACAGTTTTCACAACTTGTCACGACGCAAAAAATGCATGTCACTAGCGGGGCCACCTGAACATGAACAAAATTATGCGTCGGTGTTTCGCACACGGATCGTTCCGGAACACATTTTTGGACTCCTAGATACTATCGGCTGCGGAAAACACAGTTTTCACAACTTGTCCCGGCGCAATAAATGCGGGTCCGTAGTGGGCCCACCCGAACATAAATAAAATTGTGCATCGGTGTTTAACGCTGGGTTCGTTCCGGAATACATTTTAGGACTCAAAGAGACTACTAGTTACCGAAAACACAGTTTTCACAACTTGTCCCGACGCAATAAAAAGTGTCACTAATGGGGCCACCCGAACATGAACAAAATTGTGCGTCGGTGTTTCGCACACGGATCGTTCCGGAACACAATGTCGGACTCCTAGACACTACCGGGTGCAGAAAACACGGTTTTCACAACTTGTCCGGCGCAATAAATGCGGGTCCGTAGTGGGCCCACCCGAACATAAATAAAATTGTGCGTCGGTGTTTAACGCTGGGTTCGTTCCGGAATACATTTTAGGACTCATAGACACTACTAGTTACGGAAAACACAGTTTTCACAACTTGTCACGACGCAAAAAATGCATGTCACTAGCGGGGCCACCCGAACATGAACAAAATTATGCGTCGGTGTTTCGCACACGGATCGTTCCGGAACACATTTTTGGACTCCTAGATACTATCGGCTACGGAAAACACAGTTTTCACAACTTGTCCCGGCGCAATAAATGCGGGTCCGTAGTGGGCCCACCCGAACATAAATAAAATTGTGCGTCGGTGTTTAACGCTGGGTTCGTTCCGGAATACATTTTAGGACTCAAAGAGACTACTAGTTACCGAAAACACAGTTTTCACAACTTGTCCCGACGCAATAAATAGTGTCACTAATGGGGCCACCCGAACATGAACAAAATTGTGCGTCGGTGTTTCGCACACGGATCGTTCCGGAACACATTTTCGGACTCCTAGACACTACCGGGTGCAGAAAACACGGTTTTCACAACTTGTCCCGGCGCAATAAATGCGGGTCCGTAGTGGGCCCACCCGAACATAAATAAAATTGTGCGTCGGTGTTTAACGCTGGGTTCGTTCCGGAATACATTTTAGGACTCATAGACACTACTAGTTACGGAAAACACAGTTTTCACAACTTGTCACGACGCAAAAAATGCATGTCACTAGCGGGGCCACCCGAACATGAACAAAATTATGCGTCGGTGTTTCGCACACGGATCGTTCCGGAACACAATTTCGGACTCCTAGACACTACCGGGTGCGGAAAACACGGTTTTCACAACTTGTCCCGACGCAATAAATGCGGGTCCGTAGTGGGCCCACCCGAACATAAATAAAATTGTGCGTCGGTGTTTAACGCTGGGTTCGTTCCGGAATACATTTTAGGACTCATAGACACTACTAGTTACGGAAAACACAGTTTTCACAAGTTGTCCCGACGCAATAAACGCGTGTCACTAGTGGGGCCACCTGAACATGAACAAAATTGTGCGTCGGTATTTCGCACACGGATCGTTCCGGAACACATTTTTGGACTCCTAGACACTACCGGGTGCGGAAAACACAGTTTTCACAACTTGTCCCTACGCAATAAATGCGGGTCTGTAGTGGGCCCACCCAATCATAAACAAAATTGTGCATCCGTGTTTCACGCCGGGATCGTTCCGGAATACATTTTAGGACTCATCGACACTACCGGGTGTGGAAAACACAATTTTCACAACTTGTCCCGACACAATAAATGCGGGTCACTACTGGGGCAACTCTGAACATGATCAAAATTTTGCATCGGGGTTTCGCACACGTATCATTCCGGAACACATTTCTGGACTTCAGTACACTACGGGTGTCGAAAACACAGTTTTCACAACTTGTCCCGACGCAATAAATGCCGGTCTGTAGTGGGCCCACCCAAACATAAATTAAATTGTGCGTCGGTGTTTAACGCTGGGTTCGTTCCGGAATACATTTTAGGACTCATAGACACTACTAGTTACGGAAAACACAGTTTTCACAACTTGTCACGACGCAAAAAATGCATGTCACTAGCGGGGCCACCCGAACATGAACAAAATTATGCGTCGGTGTTTCGCACACGGATCGTTCCGGAACACATTTTTGGAATCCTAGATACTATCGGCTGCGGAAAACACAGTTTTCACAACTTGTCCCGCGCAATAAATGCGGGTCCGTAGTGGGCCCACCCGAACATAAATAAAATTGTGCGTCGGTGTTTAACGCTGGGTTCGTTCCGGAATACATTTTAGGACTCAAAGAGACTACTAGTTACCGAAAACACAGTTTTCACAACTTGTCCCGACGCAATGAAAAGTGTCACTAATGGGGCCACCCGAACATGAACAAAATTGTGCGTCGGTGTTTCGCACACGGATCGTTCCGGAACACATTTTCGGACTCCTAGACACTACCGGGTGCGGAAAACACGGTTTTCACAACTTGTCCCGGCGCAATAAATGCGGGTCCGTAGTGGGCCCACCCGAACATAAATAAAATTGTGCGTCGGTGTTTAACGCTGGGTTCGTTCCGGAATACATTTTAGGACTCAAAGAGACTACTAGTTACCGAAAACACAGTTTTCACAACTTGTCCCGACGCAATAAATAGTGTCACTAACGGGGCCACCCGAACATGAACAAAATTGTGCGTCGGTGTTTCGCACACGGATCGTTCCGGAACACATTTCGGACTCCTAGACACTACCGGGTGCAGAAAACACGGTTTTCACAACTTGTCCCGGCGCAATAAATGCGGGTCCGTAGTGGGTCCACCCGAACATAAATAAAATTGTGCGTCGGTGTTTAACGCCGGGTTCGTTCCGGAATACATTTTAGGACTCATAGACACTACTAGTTACGGAAAACACAGTTTTCACAACTTGTCCCGACACAATAAAAGCGGGTCACTACTGGGGCAACCTGAACATGATCAAAATTGTGCATCGGGGTTTCGCACACGTATCATTCCGGAACACATTTCTGGACTCCTAGTACACTACCGGGTGTCGAAAACACGGTTTTCACAACTTGTCCCTACGCAATAAATGCGGGTCAGTAGTGGGCCCACCCAATCATAAACAAAATTGTGCATCCGTGTTTCACGCTGGGATCGTTCCGGAATACATTTTAGGACTCATCGACACTACCGGGTGTGGAAAACACAATTTTCACAACTTGTCCCGACACAATAAATGCGGGTCACTACTGGGGCAACTCTGAACATGATCAAAATTGTGCATCGGGGTTTCGCACACGTATCATTCCGGAACACATTTCTGGACTTCTGTACACTACGGGTGTCGAAAACACGGTTTTCATAACTTGTCCCGACGCAATAAATGCTGGTCCGTAGTGGGCCCACCCAAACATAAATTAAATTGTGCGTCGGTGTTTAACGCTGGGTTCGTTCCGGAATACATTTTAGGACTCATAGACACTACTAGTTACGGAAAACACAGTTTTCACAACTTGTCACGACGCAAAAAATGCATGTCACTAGCGGGGCCACTCGAACATGAACAAAATTATGCGTCGGTGTTTCGCACACGGATCGTTCCGGAACACATTTTTGGACTCCTAGATACTATCGGCTGCGGAAAACACAGTTTTCACAACTTGTCCCGGCGCAATAAATGCGGGTCCGTAGTGGGCCCACCCGAACATAAATAAAATTGTGCATCGGTGTTTAACGCTGGGTTCGTTCCGAATACATTTTAGGACTCAAAGAGACTACTAGTTACCGAAAACACAGTTTTCACAACTTGTCCCGACGCAATAAAAAGTGTCACTAATGGGGCCACCCGAACATGAACAAAATTGTGCGTCGGTGTTTCGCACACGGATCGTTCCGCAACACAATTTCGGACTCCTAGACACTACGGGTGCGGAAAACACGGTTTTCACAACTTGTCCCGGCGCAATAAATGCGGGTCCGTAGTGGGCCCACCCGAACATAAATAAAATTGTGCGTCGGTGTTTAACGCTGGGTTCGTTCCGGAATACATTTTAGGACTCATAGACACTACTAGTTACGGAAAACACAGTTTTCACAACTTGTCACGACGCAAAAAATGCATGTCACTAGCGGGGCCACCCGAACATGAACAAAATTATGCGTCGGTGTTTCGCACACGGATCGTTCCGGAACACATTTTTGGACTCCTAGATACTATCGGCTACGGAAAACACAGTTTTCACAACTTGTCCCGACGCAATAAATGCGGGTCCGTAGTGGGCCCACCCGAACATAAATAAAATTGTGCGTCGGTGTTTAACGCTGGGTTCGTTCCGGAATACATTTTAGGACTCAAAGAGACTACTAGTTACCGAAAACACAGTTTTCACAACTTGTCCCGACGCAATAAATAGTGTCACTAATGGGGCCACCCGAACATGAACAAAATTGTGCGTCGGTGTTTCGCACACGGATCGTTCGGAACACATTTTCGGACTCCTAGACACTACCGGGTGCAGAAAACACGGTTTTCACAACTTGTCCCGGCGCAATAAATGCGGGTCCGTAGTGGGCCCACCCGAACATAAATAAAATTGTGCGTCGGTGTTTAACGCTGGGTTCGTTCCGGAATACATTTTAGGACTCATAGACACTACTAGTTACGGAAAACACAGTTTTCACAACTTGTCACGACGCAATAAATGCATGTCACTAGCGGGGCCACCCGAACATGAACAAAATTATGCGTCGGTGTTTCGCACACGGATCGTTCCGAACACATTTTCGGACTCCTAGACACTACCGGGTGCAGAAAACACGGTTTTCACAACTTGTCCCGACGCAATAAATGCGGGTCCGTAGTGGGCCCACCCGAACATAAATAAAATTGTGCGTCGGTGTTTAACGCTGGGTTCGTTCCGGAATACATTTTAGGACTCATAGACACTACTAGTTACGGAAAACACAGTTTTCACAAGTTGTCCCGACGCAATAAACGCGTGTCACTAGTGGGGCCACTCGAACATGAACAAAATTGTGCGTCGGTGTTTCGCACACGGATCGTTCCGGAACACATTTTTGGACTCCTAGACACTACCGGGTGCGGAAAACACAGTTTTCACAACTTGTCCCTACGCAATAAATGCGGGTCCGTAGTGGGCCCACCCAATCATAAACAAAATTGTGCATCCGTGTTTCACGCTGGGATCGTTCCGGAATACATTTTAGGACTCATCGACACTACCGGGTGTGGAAAACACAATTTTCACAACTTGTCCCGACACAATAAATGCGGGTCACTACTCGGGGCAACCTCGAACATGATCAAAATTTTGCATCGGGGTTTCGCACACGTATCATTCCGGAACACATTTCCGGACTTCCGTACACTACGGGTGTCGAAAACACAGTTTTCACAACTTGTCCCGACGCAATAAATGCCGGTCCGTAGTGGGCCCACCCAAACATAAATTAAATTGTGCGTCGGTGTTTAACGCTGGGTTCGTTCCGGAATACATTTTAGGACTCATAGACACTACTAGTTACGGAAAACACAGTTTTCACAACTTGTCACGACGCAAAAAATGCATGTCACTAGCGGGGCCACTCGAACATGAACAAAATTATGCGTCGGTGTTTCGCACACGGATCGTTCCGGAACACATTTTTGGACTCCTAGATACTATCGGCTGCGGAAAACACGGTTTTCACAACTTGTCCCGCG
This sequence comes from Chloris gayana, assembly GCA_031894775.1. NCBI lineage: Eukaryota > Viridiplantae > Streptophyta > Magnoliopsida > Poales > Poaceae > Chloris > Chloris gayana. Next base: position 62,833 of record JAUNZO010004792.1, on the reverse strand, counting down.
CAATAAATGCGGGTCCGTAGTGGGCCCACCCGAACATAAATAAAATTGTGCGTCGGTGTTTAACGCCGGGTTCGTTCCGGAATACATTTTAGGACTCAAAGAGACTACTAGTTACCGAAAACACAGTTTTCACAACTTGTCCCGACGCAATGAAAAGTGTCACTAATGGGGCCACCCGAACATGAACAAAATTGTGCGTCGGTGTTTCGCACACGGATCGTTCCGGAACACATTTTCGGACTCCTAGACACTACCGGGTGCAGAAAACACGGTTTTCACAACTTGTCCCGGCGCAATAAATGCGGGTCCGTAGTGGGCCCACCCGAACATAAATAAAATTGTGCGTCGGTGTTTAACGCTGGGTTCGTTCCGGAATACATTTTAGGACTCAAAGAGACTACTAGTTACCGAAAACACAGTTTTCACAACTTGTCCCGACGCAATAAATAGTGTCACTAACGGGGCCACCCGAACATGAACAAAATTGTGCGTCGGTGTTTCGCACACGGATCGTTCCGGAACACATTTCGGACTCCTAGACACTACCGGGTGCGAAAAACACGGTTTTCACAACTTGTCCCGCGCAATAAATGCGGGTCCGTAGTGGGTCCACCCGAACATAAATAAAATTGTGCGTCGGTGTTTAACGCCGGGTTCGTTCCGGAATACATTTTAGGACTCATAGACACTACTAGTTACGGAAAACACAGTTTTCACAACTTGTCCCGACACAATAAACGCGGGTCACTAGTGGGGCCACCTGAACATGATCAAAATTTTGCATCGGGGTTTCGCACACGTATCATTCCGGAACACATTTCTGGACTTCTAGACACTACGGGTGTCGAAAACACAGTTTTCACAACTTGTCCCTACGCAATAAATGCGGGTCTGTAGTGGGCCCACCCAATCATAAACAAAATTGTGCATCCGTGTTTCACGCTGGGATCGTTCCGGAATACATTTTAGGACTCATCGACACTACCGGGTGTGGAAAACACAATTTTCACAACTTGTCCCGACACAATAAATGCGGGTCACTACTCGGGGCAACTCTGAACATGATCAAAATTTTGCATCGGGGTTTCGCACACGTATCATTCCGGAACACATTTCCGGACTTACGTACACTACGGGTGTCGAAAACACAGTTTTCACAACTTGTCCCGACGCAATAAATGCTGGTCCGTAGTGGGCCCACCCAAACATAAATTAAATTGTGCGTCGGTGTTTAACGCTGGGTTCGTTCCGGAATACATTTTAGGACTCATAGACACTACTAGTTACGGAAAACACAGTTTTCACAACTTGTCACGACGCAATAAATGCATGTCACTAGCGGGGCCACTCGAACATGAACAAAATTATGCGTCGGTGTTTCGCACACGGATCGTTCGGAACACATTTTTGGACTCCTAGATACTATCGGCTGCGGAAAACACAGTTTTCACAACTTGTCCCGGCGCAATAAATGCGGGTCACGTAGTGGGCCCACCCGAACATAAATAAAATTGTGCGTCGGTGTTTAACGCTGGGTTCGTTCGGAATACATTTTAGGACTCAAAGAGACTACTAGTTACCGAAAACACAGTTTTCACAACTTGTCCCGACGCAATAAATAGTGTCACTAATGGGGTGATAGGTGTAGAGTGCCCGATCTTTCGGTGAGTGTAGATAATTTCGATTGGTGGACGTTGACCCTCACGATCCGACTACGTCGAGCAAGCCCGAAGCGCCAATGCAATCGCTGAACCAACTTCCGATGGTTATTGAACCTGCGGTTAAACAAATTCAACCTGATCACGAGGATCAATCCTTGCAAGCAATCGAAGAACAAGCAAGAATAAGAGGCGAGCAATCGATGTATTGCACGAAGGTGGAGTTCGAATTCAACGTCGAAGGGACGGAATGTATAGCTAGGCTAATACTAAAACAAAACTCAAGTCTGAAATAAAAGAGAGTCTCTATCTAAATAGGGGGAGGGGGCGGCGCGTGAACGGTGCCGTGGGTGCTGTAGCGCGGCCGGTGCCCAACCCTAGTCTCCCATATGGGCCTCTTGTTGGCCCATCCTCTAGTCTTCGGCCCAAAGTTCTTTAACGAGTATGACGAAGCTCAATTCTCTTGCACGGGCCCGAGTAATCGGACCGGAATACGTCGTCTTGATGATAGGGCTTCCATCTTGACGGCCCACTAGAGAGGCGCGGCTTGGGGAGCGCACAGGCTTGGAGTGGGGCGTCGTCGTTCGTCGTCGTTCGTTCGGTCGTCGTTCGGTCAGTCGTATGTACGTCGTTGATGTCCTCATCATCCTCCCCTTCTTGAAGTGAAGTCGTCCTCGACGGCAACTCATCATCCTCGCCCAAGTATGGTTTCAAATCTGCAACATTAAAACTCGTGGAAACACCAAACTCCATGGGCAAGTCAAGAACATAAGCATTATCGTTAATCTTGGTTAGCACTTTAAAAGGACCAGCAGCACGAGGCATCAATTTAGAACGACGCAAAGTTGGAAATCTATCTTTACGCAAGTGCAACCAAACCAAATCACCGAGGTTCAAAAGAAACATGTTTTCGACCTTTACTACCGACAACTTGATACTTTTTATTAGCAACGGCAATGTTACGTTGGGTTTCTTCATGCAATTGTTTCATGTGATCAATATGAGCAAGAGCATCAACATTTGGTTCATCTTCGAGCATCAATAGCAAACAAATCAATAGGTGCCCTAGGAACATAGCCATAAACAACCTCAAAAGGACACATCTTGGTGGTAGAATGTGTAGCACGATTATAAGCAAATTCAACATGAGGTAAACAATCTTCCCAACGTCTCAAATTTTTATCAAGAACAGCTCTAAGCATAGCGAGACAAAGTTCTATTTACTACCTCGGTTTGCCCATCGGTTTGAGGATGACAAGTAGTACTAAACAGCAGCTTAGTTCCTAGTTTATTCCAAAGAGAACGCCAAAAATGACTAAGAAACTTAGCATCACGATCGGAGACAATTGTTTTAGGAATTCCATGCAATCTAACAATCTCGCTAAAGAACAATGCAGCAATATTGGAGGCATCATCGGTTTTATGACATGGTATAAAGTGAGCCATTTTAGAGAAGCGATCAACAACCACAAAAATACTTGTCCCTCCCTTCTTAGTTCTAGGCAATCCCAAAACAAAATCCATCGAAATATCATGCCAAGGAGAAGAGGGGACTGGCAAGGGCATATACAAACCATGATTACCCAAACGAGACTTAGCCTTCGACATGTAGTACGGCGTGCAACAAGGCGCTCAACATCACGGCGCATCCGTGGCCAAAAGAAGTGGTCAGCCAACACCTCATGTGTCTTGAAAACGCCAAAGTGACCCATAAGACCACCTCCATGCGCCTCCTGCAACAACAAAAGACGAACCGAACCAAGCTGGAATACACGACTTGTTAGCACGAAACGAGGAACCCATCCTGCATGTGAAATTTGCCCCAAGGTTTGCCATCCTTACAATGCACCATAATATCATGAAAATCAGCATCATTCACATATTGATCTTTCAAAGCTTGCAAACCAAAAATTTTAAAGTCTAGTTGGGACGAGCATCGTATAACGACGAGACAAAGCATCGGCAATCACATTTTCCTTCCCGTTTTTATGTTTAATGATGTACGGAAAAGATTCAATGAATTCAACCCATTTAGCATGACGACGGTTCAGATTAGTTTGGGTTCTAATATGTTTCAAAGCCTCATGATCAGAATGAATAATAAACTCGCGAGGCCATAAATAATGCTGCCATGTTTGCAAAGTTCTCACTAAAGCATAAAGTTCTTTATCATAAGTGGAATATTTAAGAGCAGCACCACTTAACTTCTCACTAAAATAAGCAATGGGTTTATGATCTTGCAACAAAACAGCACCCAAACCAATTCCACTAGCATCACATTCCAATTCAAACACTTTATCAAAATTAGGCAATTGCAAGAGAGGAGCATGGGTTAACCGTTCCTTTAAAGTGGTGAAGGCAAATTCTTGTGGTGCACCCCACTCAAATGGCGCACCCTTCTTGGTCAACTCGTGCAACGGTGCAGCGATGGTGCTAAAATCCTTCACAAAACGACGATAGAAACACTGCAAGACCAAGAAAAGCTGCGAACACTGTGTAGCAAGTCGTCGGTTGAGGCCAACTTTGTATGGCGTCCACCTTGTTGCCATCTACCTCAATTCCTGCTGAAGTGACAACATATCCAAGAAACGAAACACGTTGCGTGCAAAAAGTGCATTTTTCCATGTTACCAAACAAGTGAGCAGCACACGCAAAGCATCAAAAACAGCACGCAAGTGATCTAAATGCTCATTCATGGATTTGCTGTATATAAGAATATCATCAAAGTAGACAACAACAAAGATTCCAATGAAAGGTCTAAGAACTTCATTCATTAAGCGCATGAAAGTGCTAGGAGCATTAGACAAACCAAACGGCATAACCAACCATTCATACAAGCCAAATTTAGTTTTAAAAGCCGTTTTCCATTCATCTCCTAATTTCATTCTAATCTGATGGTAACCACTACGCAAATCAACCTTAGAGAAAATTGTGGCACCACTAAGTTCATCAAGCATATCATCAAGGCGTGGTATAGGATATCGATAACGAATTGTAATATTGTTAATTGCGCGACAATCTACACACATACGCCATGAACCATCCTTTTTAGGGACAAGCAAAACGAGGAACCGAACAAGGACTAAGAGACTCACGAATGTAACCTTTGTCAAGCAATGCTTGCACTTGACGCTGAATTTCTTTCGTCTCTTCGGGATTTGTACGGTACGGAGCGCGATTAGGGAGCTGTGCGCCTGGAATGAGATCAATTTGATGTTCTATGCCACGAATTGGAGGAAGTCCTGGTGGCAATTCAGCGGGAAACACATCTTTATAGTCCTGCAAAAGGTTAGCAACAGCGGGAGGAATATGCAACATAGGCGCCTCATCTAGTGAAACAAGCATACGAGAGCAAACAAGCGCATAGCAAGGCAGATTAGCATCATGTAACTCATCAAAATCAGCACGTGTAGCAAGCAAGATAGGATTACTCAATTTAATCTCGGGTTGAACAGGTGCAATAGGAGGTGATTTAAGCAATTTTGCAGCTTTTGCCGCTCTAGCCATATCATCTTTTAAAACTTGTTCGGGTGTCATAGGATGAATAACAATTTTCTGACCCTTAAACATGAAAGAATAATAATTGGAACGACCATGGTGAAGACTATCAACATCATATTGCCAAGGACGACCAAGCAACAAAGAGCATGCTTCCATTGGAACAACATCACAATCCACAAAATCAGAATAGGCACCAAGAGAGAAAGGAACACGTACGAGCGCGTTACCTTTATTTTACCGCCATCATTCAGCCACTGAACGTGATAGGGATGTGGATGCTTCCTTGTTGGCAATGCCAACTGCTCCACCAATGTTAGACTAGCCAAATTGTTGCAAGCTGCCACCGTCAATGATTATGCGAATCGCTCTTTCTTGCACAACGCCTTTGATATGAAAAATGTTGTGGCGCTGGTTCTTCTCATCCTGAACGACCTGTGTACTAAGAACACGCTGCACAACAAGATTTGCATACATGTCGGCGGCACTAGAGTCGACATGAAGCTCCGCATTATCTGCATGGTTAGCAACAAGAGAATGTGGAACATCTTCGGAATCACTAGCGGAAGAATACTCACCATCATCACGAATCAGCATTGTTCGCTTATTTGGACAATCACGAAAAACATGGCCAAACCCTTTGCAGCGGTGACACTGAATGTCACGAGCTCGTCCGGACGACGAAGAAGGCGTGGTCGAGGCGAGGCTTTGCCGGCGGCGCGCTAGACTTGGACGACGAAGAGTGGTCGCGCGCTGTTGTGGATGGCACCGTGGTCGACGACGTGTGGTCGCGCGATGTGGAAGAAGGAGGCGCCGACCGTGGAGGCTGAAGTGTGCGTCTTGGACCACTGCAAAAGTGTTAGTTCTTGACGAAGATCGTCGTCCCTGCACTTCACGTTCAGCTTTACAAGCATATTCAAATAAGGTGGTCATATCATTGTAATCCTTATAATCAAGAATGTCCTGAATTTCACGATTTAACCCACCCTAAAACGAGCCATAGCAGCATCCTCTGTTCAACTAAACCACGACGAATCATACCCTTTTGCAAAGCTTGATAATAATCCTCTACGGAAAGCGAACCTTGTTGAAAACGCTGCATTTGATTAAGCAAATCTCTAGCAAAATATGATGGGACAAAACGGTGACGCATGGCTGTTTTTAACTCTGCCCAAGTGGCTGGAATATTATCGGGATATTTTTGTGTATACTCACGCCACCAAATTAAAGCAAACTCGGTAAACTCACTAATAGCAGCCTTAACTTGTAAATTAGCGGGAATATCATGGCATGCAAACTTTTGTTCAACTTCTAATTCCCAATCAAGATAAGCAGCGGGATCATATTTGCCATTAAAAGTAGGAATCTTAAATTTAATTCGGCAAAGGAATCATTAGGAGGAATACGTACCCTACGAGCACGACCGCGACGATTGTCGTCGTCTGCTCGGTGTCGGCGCCGTAGTCACGTGTAGTACGTAACTCCGCGAGCTGCGTCGTCAGCTGTCCTAAGCTGCGTCGTCATGGTCTCAAGACGTGTCAAAATCGTCTCGAGTGTAGTGTGGGCAGCCGTATCGGCGAGGTCGAGCTGATCAAAACGTGCATTCGACGAGCTGGATCGTCGAATCAAGTCGCTCGTGCATCGGCTTCATGTCATTCGTGAGGCCATCAACCTGCACCTGGACATCCTGGATGGAGGGCGCCTCCGACTTCGAGTCTGTTCTGTCATCGAAACACCAGCAAAAACAAAACAACCACAAAAAGAGCCTACGACGAGAGGTTAATGGAGGATGAAAAAGCTCAATCAGAAAGCTGTTATCAAACTCTTACTCGTTCTTACCAAGCACGCAAGTGGGAGCTGCAACCACGGGTAAAACCGGTGGAAGATTGGAGGAAGCGATTGCACGGGAACGGTACACTGCTCGTAGTAGATAATTTGTGGAGCTAGGAGGCTGCACTCAATTCAAGGGTTAGCACAATTCAAACAATAATTGCAAAGCTGAATAAAAGTGCTAAACGCAAACAGACTAGCTGCTGGCACAAGTGTAGACGATAAGGTGAAGTGAAAAGAAAGAGGAGAAAACAAAGGTCGACGAAGGAAAACAAGAAAGGAGAGTACCACGCAAAGGAACAGACGAGGCTGAAACGGAAAAGGAGTGTGGCGACTCTTGGAACCTCGGCTCACCCCTTTTTAGTTTTCTTTTTTTTTTTTTTTTTGTTTCTGTTTTCCCTTTTTTTTTTTTTTTTTTTTTTTTTTTTTCACGGGCGAACCTCAAAAACTGATTATATGAACAAGAGGAACAAAATGACCAAGTCACCACACACACTTTCTCTCTCTCTCTCTCTCTAGAGTAAGGCCGAAACTTGTTGTTGTGCGGCTGCTCTTAACTTCGTGAGACGGGGCAAGACTCGGCGAGGAAACAAAAGAAGAAAGCGACCAGTGAACACAAGTCGGACTCTCGGCGTTGGAGGAAGAACGACCACGCGGCCGAACCAAACGCGACCAAATCGACCACGATTGTGGGACACCAAAAGACGAAACCGACTCGGCTTAAACGGCCGAAGCAATACGCGATCGAAGGAAAGACGAAACGGACTCACTGCAAAGGAAAAACACGACGATAGAACCGGAGTAGGACTCTTGGACGCGAGAGGAAAAAAAAACTTGGCGAAAGGAAAACACAATATGACAACGGCGGCGGCGTGATCGATGGTGGGCGCGACGGCGGGACTCAAGCGGAAAACGGTGGGATGAGCGGCGGCGGAAGACGATGAAAACACGATGTACCAGCAACGATCAAAAGCGAAAGCACAAAAACTCAACAACGCAAATTATTGAACGAAAGTGCAAGGCTCAAAACCGTGCTTGGGGTCAATGTTTTTTGTAGTTTGTGGTTTATGTGGCTTGGATAAACTCACCGAGAAACACTTGGAAATCTGATACCACTTGATAGGTGTAGAGTGCCCGATCTTTCGGTGAGTGTAGATAATTTCGATTGGTGGACGTTGACCCTCACGATCCGACTACGTCGAGCAAGCCCGAAGCGCCAATGCAATCGCTGAACCAACTTCCGATGGTTATTGAACCTGCGGTTAAACAAATTCAACACTGATCACGAGGATCAATCCTTGCAAGCAATCGAAGAACAAGCAAGAATAAGAGGCGAGCAATCGATGTATTGCACGAAGGTGGAGTTACGAATTCAACGTCGAAGGGACGGAATGTATAGCTAGGCTAATACTAAAACAAAACTCAAGTCCGAAATAAAAGAGAGTCTCTATCTAAATAGGGGGAGGGGGCGGCGCGTGAACGGTACCCGTGGGTGCGTAGCGCGGCCGGTGCCCAACCCTAGTCTCCCATATGGGCCTCTTGTTGGCCCATCCTCTAGTCTTCGGCCCAAAGTTCTTTAACGGTATGACGAAGCTCAATTCTCTTGCACGGGCCCGAGTAATCGGACCGGAATACGTCGTCTTGATGATAGGGCTTCCATCTTGACGGCCCACTAGAGGGCGCGGCTTGGGGAGGCGCAGCAGCTTGGAGTGGGGCGTCGTCGTTCGTCGTCGTTCGTTCGTCGTCGTTCGTCGTCGTATGTACGTCGTTGATGTCCTCATCATGGGGCCACCCGAACATGAACAAAATTGTGCGTCGGTGTTTCGCACACGGATCGTTCCGGAACACATTTTCGGACTCCTAGACACTACCGGGTGCGGAAAACACGGTTTTCACAACTTGTCCGGCGCAATAAATGCGGGTCTCGTAGTGGGCCCACCCGAACATAAATAAAATTGTGCGTCGGTGTTTAACGCTGGGTTCGTTCCGGAATACATTTTAGGACTCAAAGAGACTACTAGTTACCGAAAACACAGTTTTCACAACTTCTCCCGACGCAATAAATAGTGTCACTAACGGGGCCACCCGAACATGAACAAAATTGTGCGTCGGTGTTTCGCACACGGATCGTTCCGGAACACATTTCGGACTCCTAGACACTACGGGTGCGGAAAACACGGTTTTCACAACTTGTCCCGGCGCAATAAATGCGGGTCTGTAGTGGGCCCACCCGAACATAAATAAAATTGTGCGTCGGTGTTTAACGCCGGGTTCGTTCCGGAATACATTTTAGGACTCATAGACACTACTAGTTACGGAAAACACAGTTTTCACAAGTTGTCCCGACGCAATAAACGTGTGTCACTAGTGGGGCCACCCGAACATGAACAAAATTGTGCGTCGGTATTTCGCACACGGATCGTTCCGGAACACATTTTTGGACTCCTAGACACTACCGGGTGCGGAAAACACAGTTTTCACAACTTGTCCCTACGCAATAAATGCGGGTCCGTAGTGGGCCCACCCAATCATAAACAAAATTGTGCATCCGTGTTTCACGCTGCGGATCGTTCCGGAATACATTTTAGGACTCATCGACACTACCGGATGCGGAAAACACAATTTTCACAACTTGTCCCGACACAATAAATGCGGGTCACTACTGGGGCAACCTGAACATGATCAAAATTGTGCATCGTGGTTTCGCACACGTATCATTCCGGAACACATTTCTGGACTTCTGTACACTACGGGTGTCGAAAACACAGTTTTCACAACTTGTCCCGACGCAATAAATGCTGGTCCGTAGTGGGCCCACCCAAACATAAATTAAATTGTGCGTCGGTGTTTAACGCTGGGTTCGTTCCGGAATACATTTTAGGACTCATAGACACTACTAGTTACGGAAAACACAGTTTTCACAACTTGTCACGACGCAAAAAATGCATGTCACTAGCGGGGCCACCCGAACATGAACAAAATTATGCGTCGGTGTTTCGCACACGGATCGTTCCGGAACACATTTTTGGACTCCTAGATACTATCGGCTGCGGAAAACACAGTTTTCACAACTTGTCCCGACGCAATAAATGCGGGTCACGTAGTGGGCCCACCCGAACATAAATAAAATTGTGCGTCGGTGTTTAACGCTGGGTTCGTTCCGGAATACATTTTAGGACTCAAAGAGACTACTAGTTACCGAAAACACGGTTTTCACAACTTGTCCCGACGCAATAAATGCGGGTCTCGTAGTGGGCCCACCCGAACATAAATAAAATTGTGCGTCGGTGTTTAACGCTGGGTTCGTTCCGGAATACATTTTAGGACTCATAGACACTACTAGTTACGGAAAACACAGTTTTCACAAGTTGTCCCGACGCAATAAACGCGTGTCACTAGTGGGGCCACCCGAACATGAACAAAATTGTGCGTCGGTATTTCGCACACGGATCGTTCCGGAACACATTTTTGGACTCCTAGACACTACTGGGTGCGGAAAACACAGTTTTCACAACTTGTCCCTACGCAATAAATGCGGGTCTGTAGTGGGCCCACCCAATCATAAACAAAATTGTGCATCTGTGTTTCACGTTGGGATCGTTCCGGAATACATTTTAGGACTCATCGACACTACCGGGTGTGGAAAACACAATTTTCACAACTTGTCCCGACACAATAAATGCGGGTCACTACTGGGGCAACCTGAACATGATCAAAATTTTGCATCGGGGTTTCGCACACGTATCATTCCGGAACACATTTTCGGACTTCTAGTACACTACTGGGTGTCGAAAACACAGTTTTCACAACTTGTCCCGACGCAATAAATGCCGGTCACGTAGTGGGCCCACCCAAACATAAATTAAATTGTGCGTCGGTGTTTAACGCTGGGTTCGTTCCGGAATACATTTTAGGACTCATAGACACTACTAGTTACGGAAAACACAGTTTTCACAACTTGTCACGACGCAAAAAATGCATGTCACTAGCGGGGCCACCTGAACATGAACAAAATTATGCGTCGGTGTTTCGCACACGGATCGTTCCGGAACACATTTTTGGACTCCTAGATACTATCGGCTGCGGAAAACACAGTTTTCACAACTTGTCCCGGCGCAATAAATGCGGGTCCGTAGTGGGCCCACCCGAACATAAATAAAATTGTGCGTCGGTGTTTAACGCTGGGTTCGTTCCGGAATACATTTTAGGACTCAAAGAGACTACTAGTTACCGAAAACACGGTTTTCACAACTTGTCCCGACGCAATGAAAAGTGTCACTAATGGGGCCACCCGAACATGAACAAAATTGTGCGTCGGTGTTTCGCACACGGATCGTTCCGGAACACAATTTCGGACTCCTAGACACTACCGGGTGCGGAAAACACGGTTTTCACAACTTGTCCCGGCGCAATAAATGCGGGTCTCTAGTGGGCCCACCCGAACATAAATAAAATTGTGCGTCGGTGTTTAACGCTGGGTTCGTTCCGGAATACATTTTAGGACTCATAGACACTACTAGTTACGGAAAACACAGTTTTCACAAGTTGTCCCGACGCAATAAACGTGTGTCACTAGTGGGGCCACCCGAACATGAACAAAATTGTGCGTCGGTATTTCGCACACGGATCGTTCCGGAACACATTTTTGGACTCCTAGACACTACCGGGTGCGGAAAACACAGTTTTCACAAATTGTCCCTGCGCAATAAATGCGGGTCCGTAGTGGGCCCACCCGATCATAAACAAAATTGTGCATCGGTGTTTCACGCTGGGATCGTTCCGGAATACATTTTAGGACTCATCGACACTACTAGGATGCGGAAAACACAATTTTCACAACTTGTCCCGACGCAATAAATGCGGGTCACTACGTGGGGCCACCTGAACATGATCAAAATTGTGCGTCGGTGTTTAACGCTGGGATCATTCCGGAATACATTTTAGGACTCATAGACACTACTAGGTGCGGAAAACACAGTTTTCACAACTTGTCCCGACGCAATAAATGCGTGTCACTAGTGGGGCCACCTGAACATGAACAAAATTGTGCGTCGGTGTTTCGCACACGGTTCGTTTCGGAATACATTTTTGCACTCCTAGACACTACGGGTGCGGAAAACACAGTTTTCACAACTTGTCCCGCCGCAACAAATGCGGGTCCGTAGTGGGCCCACCCGAACTTAAATAAAATTGTGCGTCGGTGTTTAACGCTGGGATCATTCCGGAATACATTTTAGGACTCATAGACACTACTAGGTGCGGAAAACACAGTTTTCACAACTTGTCCCGACGCAATACATGCGTGTCACTAGTGGGGCCACCTGAACATGAACAAAATTGTGCGTCGGTGTTTCGCACACGGATCGTTTCGGAACACATTTTTGGACTCCTAGACACTACCGGGTGCGGAAAACACAGTATTCACAACTTGTCCCGGCGCAATAAATGCGGGTTTGTCGTGGGCCCACCCGATCATAAACAAAATTGGGCATCGGTGTTACACACTGGGATCGTTCGGAATACATTTTAAGACTCATAGACACTACTCGGTGCGGAAAACATAGTTTTCACAACTTGTCTCGACGCAATAAATGCATGTCTCTAGTGGGCCCACCCGATCATAAACAAAATTGTGCATCGGTGTTTCGCACACGGTTGGTTTCGGAATACATTTTTGCACTCCTAGACACTACCGGGTGCGGAAAACACAGTTTTCACTACTTGTCCCGACGCAACAAATGCGGGTCCGTAGTGGGCCCACCCGAACTTAAATAAAATTGTGCGTCGGTGTTTAACGCTGGGACCATTCCGGAATACATTTTAGGACTCATCGACACTATTAGGTGCGGAAAACACAGTTTTCACAACTTGTCCCGACGCAATACATGCGTGTCACTAGTGGGGCCACCCGAACATGAACAAAATTGTGCGTCGGTGTTTCGCACACGGATCGTTTCGAAACACATTTTTGGACTCCTAGACACTACCGGGTGCAGAAAACACGGTATTCACAACTTGTCCCGGCGCAATAAATGCGGGTCCGTAGTGGGCCCACCCGATCATAAACAAAATTGTGCATCGGTGTTTCACGCTGGAATCGTTCCGGAATACATTTTAAGACTCATAGACACTACTAGGTGCGGAAAACATAGTTTTCACAACTTGTCCCGACGCAATAAATGCATGTCACTAGTGGGACCACCTGAACATGAACAAAATTGTGCGTCGGTGTTTCGCACTCGGATCGTTCCGGAACACATTTTTGGACTCCTAGACACTACGGGTGCGGAAAACACAGTTTTCACAACTTGTCCCGGCGCAATAAATGCGGGTCTGCAGTGGGCCCACCCGATCATAAACAAAATTGTGCATCGGTGTTTCGCACACGGTTCGTTTCGGAACACATTTTTGCACTCCTAGACACTACCGGGTGCGGAAAACACAGTTTTCACAACTTGTCCCGAGCGCAACAAATGCGGGTCTGTAGTGGGCCCACCCGAACTTAAATAAAATTGTGCGTCGGTGTTTAACGCTGGGATCATTCCGGAATACATTTTAGGATTCATAGACACTACTAGGTGCGGAAAACACAGTTTTCACAACTTGTCCCGACGTAATAAATGCGTGTCACTAGTGGGGCCACCTGAACATGAACAAAATTGTGCGTCGGTGTTTCGCACACGGATCGTTCCGGAACACATTTTTGGACTCCTAGACACTACCGGGTGCGGAAAACACAGTTTCCACAACTTGTCCCGGCGCAATAAATGCGGGTCCGTAGTGGGCCCACCCGATCATAAACAAAATTGTGCATCGGTGTTTCGCACACGGTTCGTTTCGGAATACATTTTTGCACTCCTAGACACTACCGGGTGCGGAAATTACAGTTTTCACAACTTGTCCCGACGCAACAAATGCGGGTCCGTAGTGGGCCCACCCGAACTTAAATAAAATTGTGCGTCGGTGTTTAACGCTGGGATCATTCCGGAATACATTTTAGGACTCATAGACACTACTAGGTGCGGAAAACACAGTTTTCACAACTTGTCCCGACGCAATAAATGCGTGTCACTAGTGGGGCCACCTGAACATGAACAAAATTGTGCGTCGGTGTTTCGCACACGGATCGTTCCGGAACACATTTTTGGACTCCTAGACACTACCGGGTGCAGAAAACACAGTTTTCACAACTTGTCCCGGCGCAATAAATGCGGGTCCGTAGTGGGCCCACCCGATCATAAACAAAATTGTGCATCGGTATTTCACGCTGGGATCGTTCCGGAATACATTTTAAGACTCATAGACACTACTAGGTGCGGAAAACATAGTTTTCACAACTTGTCCCGACGTAATAAATGCGTGTCACTAGTGGGGCCACCCGAACATGAACAAAATTGTGCGTCGGTGTTTCGCACACGGATCGTTCCGGAACACATTTTTAGACTCCTAGACACTACCGGGTGCGGAAAAACAGTTTTCACAACTTGTCCCGGCGCAATAAATGCGGGTCGATAGTGGGCCCACCCGATCATAAACAAAATTGTGCGTCGGTGTTTCGCACACGGTTCGTTTTGGAACACATTTTTGCACTCCTAGACACTACCGGGTACGGAGAACACAGTTTTCAAAACTTGTCCCGGCGCAACAAATGCGGCTCTGTAGTGGGCCCACCCGAACTTAAATAAAATTGTGCGTCGGTGTTTAACGCTGGGATCATTCCGGAATACATTTTAAGACTCATAGACACTACTAGGTGCGGAAAACACAGTTTTCACAACTTGTCCCGACGTAATAAATGCGTGTCACTAGTGGGGCCACCCGAACATGAACAAAATTGTGCGTCGGTGTTTCGCACACGGATCGTTCCGGAACACATTTTTGGACTCCTAGACACTACCGGGTGCGGAAAACACAGTTTTCACAACTTGTCCCGGCGCAATAAATGCGGGTCAGTAGTGGGCCCACCCGATCATAAACAAAATTGTGCGTCGGTGTTTCGCACACGGTTCGTTTCGGAACACATTTTTGCACTCCTAGACACTACCGGGTGCGGAAAACACAGTTTTCACAACTTGTCCCGGCGCAACAAATGCGGGTCTGTAGTGGGCCCACCCGAACTTAAATAAAATTGTGCGTCGGTGTTTAACGCTGGGATCATTCCGGAATACA
Source organism: Chloris gayana (assembly GCA_031894775.1). Taxonomy (NCBI): domain Eukaryota; kingdom Viridiplantae; phylum Streptophyta; class Magnoliopsida; order Poales; family Poaceae; genus Chloris; species Chloris gayana. The sequence continues at coordinate 47,678 of JAUNZO010004792.1, read as the reverse complement.
TTTTAGGACTCATAGACACTACTAGGTGCGGAAAACACAGTTTTCACAACTTGTCCCGACGCAATAAATGCGTGTCACTAGTGGGACCACCCGAACATGAACAATTCGCACACGGATCGTTTCGGAACACATTTTTGGACTCCTAGACACTACCGGGTGCAGAAAACACAGTTTTCACAACTTGTTCCGGCGCAATAAATGCGGGTCTGTAGTGGGCCCACCCGATCATAAACAAAATTGTGCATCGGTATTTCACGCTGGGATCGTTCGGAATACATTTTAAGACTCATAGACACTACTAGGTGCGGAAAACATAGTTTTCACAACTTGTCCCGACGCAATAAATGCATGTCACTAGTGGGGCCACCCGAACATGAACAAAATTGTGCGTCGGTGTTTCACACACGGATCGTTCGGAACACATTTTTAGACTCCTAGACACTATCGGGTGCGGAAAACACAGTTTTCACAACTTGTCCCGGCGCAATAAATGCGGGTCAGTTGTGGGCCCACCCGATCATAAACAAAATTGTGCGTCGGTGTTTCGCACACGGTTCGTTTTGGAACACATTTTTGCACTCCTAGACACTACGGGGTGCGGAAAACACAGTTTTCACAACTTGTCCCGGCGCAACAAATGCGGGTCCGTAGTGGGCCCACCCGAACTTAAATAAAATTGTGCGTCGGTGTTTAACGCTGGGATCATTCCGGAATACATTTTAGGACTCATAGACACTACTAGGTGCGGAAAACACAGTTTTCACAACTTGTCCCGACGCAATAAATGCGTGTCACTAGTGGGGCCACCTGAACATGAACAAAATTGTGCGTCGGTGTTTCGCACACGGATCGTTTCGGAACACATTTTTGGACTCCTAGACACTACCGGGTGCAGAAAACACAGTTTTCACAACTTGTCCCGGCGCAATAAATGCGGGTCCGTAGTGGGCCCACCCGATCATAAACAAAATTGTGCATCGGTATTTCACGCTGGGATCGTTCGGAATACATTTTAAGACTCATAGACACTACTAGGTGCGGAAAACATAGTTTTCACAACTTGTCCCGACGCAATAAATGCGTGTCACTAGTGGGGCCACCCGAACATGAACAAAATTGTGCGTCGGTGTTTCGCACACGGATCGTTCCGGAACACATTTTTAGACTCCTAGACACTACCGGGTAGCGGAAAACACAGTTTTCACAACTTGTCCCGGCGCAATAAGTGCGGGTCGATAGTGGGCCCACCCGATCATAAACAAAATTGTGCGTCGGTGTTTCGCACACGGTTCGTTTTGGAACACATTTTTGCACTCCTAGACACTACGGGTGCGGAGAACACAGTTTTCACAACTTGTCCCGGCGCAACAAATGCGGGTCTCGTAGTGGGCCCACCCGAACTTAAATAAAATTGTGCGTCGGTGTTTAACGCTGGGATCATTCCGGAATACATTTTAGGATTCATAGACACTACTAGGTGCGGAAAACACAGTTTTCACAACTTGTCCCGACGTAATAAATGCGTGTCACTAGTGGGGCCACCCGAACATGAACAAAATTGTGCGTCGGTGTTTCGCACACGGATCGTTCCGGAACACATTTTTGGACTCCTAGACACTACCGGGTGCGGAAAACACAGTTTTCACAACTTGTCCCGGCGCAATAAATGCGGGTCTGCAGTGGGCCCACCCGATCATAAACAAAATTGTGCATCGGTGTTTCGCACACGGTTCGTTTCGAATACATTTTTGCACTCCTAGACACTACTAGGTGCGGAAATTACAGTTTTCACAACTTGTCCCGCCGCAACAAATGCGGGTTTGTAGTGGGCCCACCCGAACATAAACAAAATTGTGCGTCGGTGTTTCGCACACAGTTCGTTTCGGAACACATTTTTGCACTCCTAGACACTACGGGTGCGGAAAACACAGTTTTCACAACTTGTCCCGGCGCAACAAATGCGGGTCTGTAGTGGGCCCACCCGAACTTAAATAAAATTGTGCGTCGGTGTTTAACGCTGGGATCATTCCGGAATACATTTTAGGACTCATAGACACTACTAGGTGCGGAAAACACAGTTTTCACAACTTGTCCCGACGCAATAAATGCGTGTCACTAGTGGGGCCACCTAAACATGAACAAAATTGTGCGTCGGTGTTTCGCACACGGATCGTTTCGGAACACATTTTTGGACTCCTAGACACTACCGGGTGCAGAAAACACAGTTTTCACAACTTGTCCCGGCGCAATAAATGCGGGTCTGTAGTGGGCCCACCCGATCATAAACAAAATTGTGCATCGGTGTTACACGCTGGGATCGTTCCGGAATACATTTTAAGACTCATAGACACTACTAGGTGCGGAAAACATAGTTTTCACAACTTGTCTCGACGCAATAAATGCATGTCACTAGTGGGGCCACCCGAACATGAACAAAATTGTGCGTCGGTGTTTCGCACACGGATCGTTCCGGAACACATTTTTAGACTCCTAGACACTACCGGGTGCGGAAAACACAGTTTTCACAACTTGTCCCGGCGCAATAAATGCGGGTCGGTAGTGGGCCCACCCGATCATAAACAAAATTGTGCGTCGGTGTTTCGCACACGGTTCGTTTCGGAACACATTTTTGCACTCCTAGACACTACTGGGTGCGGAAAACATAGTTTTCACAACTTGTCCCGGCGCAACAAATGCGGGTCTCGTAGTGGGCCCACCCGAACTTAAATAAAATTGTGCGTCGGTGTTTAACGCTGGGATCATTCCGGAATACATTTTAGGACTCATAGACACTACTAGGTGCGGAAAACACAGTTTTCACAACTTGTCCCGACGCAATAAATGCGTGTCACTAGTGGGGCCACCCGAACATGAACAAAATTGTGCGTCGGTGTTTCGCACACGGATCGTTTCGGAACACATTTTTGGACTCCTAGACACTACCGGGTGCAGAAAACACAATTTTCACAACTTGTCCCGGCGCAATAAATGCGGGTCTGTTGTGGGCCCACCCGATCATAAACAAAATTGTGCATCGGTGTTTCACGCTCGGGATAGTTCCGGAATACATTTTAAGACTCATAGACACTACTAGGTGCGGAAAACATAGTTTTCACAACTTGTCCCGACACAATAAATGCGGGTCCGTAGTGGGCCCACCCGATCATAAACAAAATTGTGCGTCGGTATTTCACGCACGGATCGTTCCGGAATACATTTTAAGACTCATAGACACTACTAGGTGCGGAAAACATAGTTTTCACAACTTGTCCCGACGCAACAAATGCGGCTCCGTAGTGGGCCCACCCGAACTTAAATAAAATTGTGCGTCGGTGTTTAACGCTGGGATCATTCCGGAATACATTTTAGGACTCATAGACACTACTAGGTGCGGAAAACACAGTTTTCACAACTTGTCCCGACGCAATAAATGCGTGTCACTAGTGGGGCCACTCGAACATGAACAAATTCGCGCACACGGATCGTTTCGGAACACATTTTTGGACTCCTAGACACTACGGGTGCGGAAAACACAGTTTTCACAACTTGTCCCGGCGCAATAAATGCGGGTCCGTAGTGGGCCCACCCGATCATAAACAAAATTGTGCATCGGTATTTCACGCCGGATCGTTCGGAATACATTTTAAGACTCATAGACACTACTAGGTGCGGAAAACATAGTTTTCACAACTTGTCCCGACGCAACAAATGCGGCTCACGTAGTGGGCCCACGCGAACCTAAATAAAATTGTGCGTCGGTGTTTAACGTTGGGATCATTCCGGAATACATTTTAGGACTCATAGACACTACTAGGTGCGGAAAACACAGTTTTCACAACTTGTCCCGACGCAATAAATGCGTGTCACTAGTGGGGCCACCCGAACATGAACAATTCGCACACGGATCGTTTCGAACACATTTTTGGACTCGTAGACTTTACCGGGTGCAGAAAACACAGTTTTCACAACTTGTTCCGGCGCAATAAATGCGGGTCCGTAGTGGGCCCACCCGATCATAAACAAAATTGTGCATCGGTATTTCACGCTCGGGATCGTTCCTGAATACATTTTAAGACTCATAGACACTACTAGGTGCGGAAAACATAGTTTTCACAACTTGTCCCGACGCAACAAATGCGGGTCACGTAGTGGGCCCACCCGAACTTAAATAAAATTGTGCGTTGGTGTTTAACGCACGGGATCATTCCGGAATACATTTTAGGACTCATAGACACTACTAGGTGCGGAAAACACAGTTTTCACAACTTGTCCCGACGCAATAAATGCGTGTCACTAGTGGGGCCACCCGAAGATGAACAAAATTGTGCGTCGGTGTTTCGCACACGGATCGTTCCGGAACACATTTTTAGAGTCCTGGACACTACCGGGTGCGGAAAACACAGTTTTCACAACTTGTCTCGGCGCAATAAATGCGGGTCTCGTAGTGGGCCCACCCGATCATAAACAAAATTGCGCATCGGTGTTTCACGCTGGGATCGTTCCGGAATACATTTTAAGACTCATAGACACTACAAAGTGCGGAAAACATAGTTTTCACAACTTGTCCCGATGCAACAAATACGGGTCACGTAGTGGGCCCACCCGAACTTAAATAAAATTGTGCGTCGGTGTTTCACGCTGGGATCGTTCCGGAATACATTTTAAGACTCATAGACACTACTAGGTGCGGAGAACATAGTTTTCACAACTTGTCTCGACGCAATAAATGCATGTCACTAGTGCGGCCACCCGAACATGAACAAAATTGTGCGTCGGTGTTTCGCACACGGATCGTTCCGGAACACATTTTTAGACTCCTAGACACTACTGGGTGCGGAAAACACAGTTTTCACAACTTGTCCCGACGCAATAAATGCGGGTCAGTAGTGGGCCCACACGATCATAAACAAAATTGTGCGTCGGTGTTTCGCACACGGTTCGTTTCGGAACACATTTTTGGCACTCCTAGACACTACCGGGTGCGGAAAACATAATTTTCACAACTTGTCCCGGCGTAACAAATGCGGGTCTGTAGTGGGCCCACCCGAACTTAAATAAAATTGTGCGTCGGTGTTTAACGCTGGGATCATTCCGGAATACATTTTAGGACTCATAGACACTACTAGGTGCGGAAAACACAGTTTTCACAACTTGTCCCGACGCAATAAATGCGTGTCACTAGTGGGGCCACCCGAACATGAACAAAATTGTGCGTCGGTGTTTCGCACGCGGATCGTTTTGGAACACATTTTTGGACTTCTAGACACTATCGGGTGCAGAAAACACAGTTTTCACAACTTGTCCCGGCGCAATAAATGCAGGTCCGTAGTTGGCCCACCCGATCATAAACAAAATTGTGCATCGGTGTTTCACGCTAGGATCGTTCCGAATACATTTTAAGACTCATAGACACTACTAGGTGTGGAAAACATAGTTTTTACAACTTGTCTCGACGCAATAAATGCATGTCACTAGTGGGGCCACCCGAACATGAACAAAATTGTGCGTCGGTGTTTCGCACACGGATCGTTCCGGAACACATTTTTAGACTCCTAGACACTACCGGGTGCGGAAAACACAGTTTTCACAACTTGTCCCGGCGCAATAAATGCGGGTCCGTAGTGGGCCCACCCGATCATAAACAAAATTGTGCGTCGGTATTTCAGGTTGGGATCGTTCCGGAATACATTTTAAGACTCATAGACACTACTAGGTGCGGAAAACATAGTTTTCACAACTTGTCCCGACGCAATAAATGCATGTCACTAGTGGGGCCACCTAACATGAACAAAATTGTGCGTTGGTGTTGCGCACACGGATCGTTCGGAACACATTTTTAGACTCCTAGACACTACCGGGTGCGGAAAACACAGTTTTCACAACTTATCCCGGCGCAATAAATGCGGGTCTCGTAGTGGGCCCATCCGATCATAAACAAAATTGTGCATCGGTATTTCACGCTGGGATCGTTCGGAACACATTTTAAGACTCATAGACACTACTAGGTGCGGAAAACATAGTTTTCACAACTTGTCCCGACGCAATAAATGCATGTCACTAGTGGGGCCACCTAAACATGAACAAAATTGTGCGTCGGTGTTTCGCACACGGATCGTTCCGGAACACATGTTTAGACTCCTAGACACTACCGGGTGCGGAAAACACAGTTTTCACAAGTTGTCCCGGCGCAATAAATGCGGGTCGATAGTGGGCCCACCCGAACTTAAATAAAATTGTGCGTCGGTGTTTAACGCTGGGATCATTCCGGAATACATTTTAGGACTCATAGACACTACTAGGTGTGCAAAACACAGTTTTCACAACTTGTCCCGACGCAATACATGCGTGTCACTAGTGGGGCCACCCGAACATGAACAAAATTGTGCGTCGTTGTTTCGCACACGGATCGTTTCGGAACACATTTTTGGACTCCTAGACACTGCCGGGTGCAGAAAACACAGTTTTCACAACTTGTCCCGCGCAATAAATGCAGGTCCGTAGTTGGCCCACCCGATCATAAACAAAATTGTGCATCGGTGTTTCACGCTGGGATCGTTCCGGAATACATTTTAAGACTCATAGACACTACTAGGTGCGGAAAACATAGTTTTCACAACTTGTCTCGACGCAATAAATGCATGTCACTAGTGGGGCCACCTGAACATGAACAAAATTGTGCGTCGGTGTTTCGCACACGGATCGTTTCGGGACACATTTTTGGACTCCTAGACACTACCGGGTGCAGAAAACACAGTTTTCACAACTTGTCCCGGCGCAATAAATGCAGGTCCGTAGTTGGCCCACCCGATCATAAACAAAATTGTGCATCGGTGTTTCACGCTGGGATCGTTCCGGAATACATTTTAAGACTCATAGACACCACTAGGTGCGGAAAATATAGTTTTCACAACTTGTCCCGACGCAACAAAAGCGGGTCCGTAGTGGGCCCACCCGAACTTAAATAAAATTGTGCGTCGGTGTTTAACGCCGGGATCATTCCGGAATACATTTTAGGACTCATAGACACTACTAGGTGCGGAAAACACAGTTTTCACAACTTGTCCCCACGCAATAAATGCGTGTCACTAGTGGGGCCACCCGAGCATGAACAATTCGCACACGGATCGTTTCGGAACACATTTTTGGACTCCTAGACACTACCGGGTGCGGAAAACACAGTTTTCACAACTTGTCCCGGCGCAATAAATGCGGGTCTCATAGTGGGCCCACCCGAACTTAAATAAAATTGTGCGTCGGTGTTTAACGCTGGGATCATTCCGGAATACATTTTAGGACTCATAGACACTACTAGGTGCGGAAAACACAGTTTTCACAACTTGTCCCGACGCAATAAATGCGTGTCACAAGTGGGGCCACCCGAACATGAACAAAATTGTGCGTCGGTGTTTCGCACACGGATCGTTTTGGAACACATTTTTGCACTCCTAAACACTACTGGGTGCGGAAAACATAATTTTCACAACTTGTCCCGACGCAACAAATGCGGGTCTCGTAGTGGGCCCACCCGAACTTAAATAAAATTGTGCGTCGGTGTTTAACGCCGGGATCATTCCGGAATACATTTTAGGACTCATAGACACTACTAGGTGCGGAAAACACAGTTTTCACAACTTGTCCCGACGCAATAAATGCGTGTCACTAGTGGGGCCACCCGAACATGAACAATTCGCACACGGATCGTTTTGGAACACATTTTTGGACTCCTAGACATTACCGGGTGCAGAAAACACAGTTTTCACAACTTGTCCCGACACAATAAATGCGGGTCCGTAGTGGGCCCACCCGATCATAAAAAAAATTGTGCATCGGTATTTCACGCCGGGATCGTTCCGGAATACATTTTAAGACTCATAGACACTACTAGGTGCGGAAAACATAGTTTTCACAACTTGTCCCGACGCAACAAATGCGGGTCTCGTAGTGGGCCCACCCGAACTTAAATAAAATTGTGCGTCGGTGTTTAACGCCGGGATCATTCCGGAATACATTTTAGGACTCATAGACACGTACTAGGTGCGGAAAACACAGTTTTCACAACTTGTCCCGACGCAATAAATGCGTGTCACTAGTGGGGCCACCCGAAGATGAACAAAATTGTGCGTCGTTGTTTCGCACATGGATCGTTCCGAACACATTTTTAGACTCCTAGACACTACCGGGTGCGGAAAACACAGCTTTCACAACTTGTCCCGGCGCAATAAATGCAGGTCCGTAGTTGGCCCACCCGATCGTAAACAAAATTATGCATCGGTGTTTCACGCTGGGATCGTTCCGAATACATTTTAAGACTCATAGACACTACTAGGTGCGGAAAACATAGTTTTCACAACTTGTCTCGACGCAATAAATGCATGTCACTAGTGGGGCCACCTAAACATGAACAAAATTGTGCGTCGGTGTTTCGCACACGGATCGTTTCGGAACACATTTTTGGACTCCTAGACACTACCGGGTGCAGAAAACACAGTTTTCACAACTTGTCCCGGCGCAATAAATGCGGGTCTATTGTGGGCCCACCCGATCATAAACAAAATTGTGCATCGGTGTTTCACGCTGGGATAGTTCCGGAATACATTTTAAGACTCATAGACACTACTAGGTGCGGAAAACATAGTTTTCACAACTTGTCCCGACGCAATAAATGCGGGTCCGTAGTGGGCCCACCCGATCATAAAAAAATTGTGCATCGGTATTTCACGCCGGATCGTTCCGAATACATTTTAAGACTCATAGACACTACTAGGTGCGGAAAACATAGTTTTCACAACTTGTCCCGACGCAACAAATGCGGTCTCGTAGTGGGCCCACCCGAACTTAAATAAAATTGTGCGTCGGTGTTTAACGCTGGGATCGTTCCGAATACATTTTAGGACTCATAGACACTACTAGGTGCGGAAAACACAGTTTTCACAACTTGTCCCGACGCAATAAATGCATGTCACTAGTGGGGCCACCCGAACATGAACAAAATTGTGCGTCGGTGTTTCGCACACGGATCGTTTCGGAACACATTTTTGGACTCCTAGACACTACCGGGTGCGGAAAACACAATTTTCACAACTTGTCCCGGTGCAATAAATGCGGGTCGTTGTGGGCCCACCCGATCATAAACAAAATTGTGCATCGGTGTTTCACGCTGGGATAGTTCCGGAATACATTTTAAGACTCATAGACACTACTAGGTGCGGAAAACATAGTTTTCACAACTTGTCCCGACGCAATAAATGCGGGTCACGTAGTGGGCCCACCCGATCATAAAAAAATTGTGCATCGGTATTTCACGCCGGATCGTTCCGGAATACATTTTAAGACTCATAGACACTACTAGGTGCGGAAAACATAGTTTTCACAACTTGTCCCGACGCAACAAATGCGGCTCTGTAGTGGGCCCACCCGAACTTAAATAAAATTGTGCGTCGGTGTTTAACGCCGGGATCATTCCGGAATACATTTTAGGACTCATAGACACTACTAGGTGCGGAAAACACAGTTTTCACAACTTGTCCCGACGCAATAAATGCGTGTCACTAGTGGGGCCACCCGAACATGAACAATTCGCACACGGATCGTTTCGGAACACATTTTTGGACTCCTAGACATTACCGGGTGCAGAAAACACAGTTTTCACAACTTGTCCCGGCGCAATAAATGCGGGTCCGTAGTGGGCCCACCCGATCATAAAAAAATTGTGCATCGGTATTTCACGCTGGGATCGTTCCGAATACATTTTAAGACTCATAGACACTACTAGGTGCGGAAAACATAGTTTTCACAACTTGTCTCGACGCAATAAATGCATGTCACTAGTGGGGCCACCCGAACATGAACAAAATTGTGCGTCGGTGTTTCGCACACGGATCGTTCCGGAACACATTTTTAGACTCCAAGACACTACCGGGTGCGGAAAACACAGTTTTCACAACTTGTCCCGACACAATAAATGCGGGTCCGTGGTGGGCCCACCCGATCATAAACAAAATTGTGCATCGGTGTTTCACGCTGGGATAGTTCCGGAATACATTTTAAGACTCATAGACACTACTAGGTGCGGAAAACATAGTTTTCACAACTTGTCCCGACGCAATAAATGCGGGTCCGTAGTGGGCCCACCCGATCATAAAAAAAATTGTGCATCGGTATTTCACGCCGGGATCGTTCCGAATACATTTTAAGACTCATAGACACTACTAGGTGCGGAAAACATAGTTTTCACAACTTGTCCCGACGCAACAAATGCGGGTCCGTAGTGGGCCCACCCGAACTTAAATAAAATTGTGCGTCGGTGTTCAACGCTGGGATCATTCCGAATACATTTTAGGACTCATAGACACGTACTAGGTGCGGAAAACACAGTTTTCACAACTTGTCCCGACGCAATAAATGCGTGTCACTAGTGGGGCCACCCGAAGATGAACAAAATTGTGCGTCGGTGTTTCGCACATGGATCGTTCCGAACACATTTTTAGACTCCTAGACACTACCGGGTGCGGAAAACACAGATTTCACAACTTGTCCCGACGCAATAAATGCAGGTCCGTAGTGGGCCCACCCGATCATAAACAAAATTGTGCTTCGGTTTTTCACGCCGGGATCGTTCCGGAATACATTTTAAGACTCATAGACACTACAAGGTGCGGAAAACATAGTTTTCACAACTTGTCCCGATGCAACAAATGCGGGTCCGTAGTGGGCCCACCCGAACTTAAATAAAATTGTGCGTCGGTGTTTAACGCTGGGATCATTCCGGAATACATTTTAGGACTCATAGACACTACTAGGTGCGGAAAACACAGTTTTCACAACTTGTCCCGACGCAATAAATGCGTGTCACTAGTGGGGCAACCCGAACATGAACAATTCGCACACGGATCGTTTCGGAACACATTTTTAGACTCCTAGACACTACCGGGTGCAGAAAACACAGTTTTCACAACTTGTCCCGGCGCAACAAATGCGGGTCTCGTAGTTGGCCCACCCGAACTTAAATAAAATTGTACGTCGGTGTTTAACGCTGGGATCATTCCGGAATACATTTTAGGACTCATAGACACTACTAGGTGCGGAAAACACAGTTTTCACAACTTGTCCCGACGCAATAAATGCGTGTCACTAGTGGGGCCACCCGAACATGAACAATTCGCACACGGATCGTTTCGAACACATTTTTGGACTCCTAGACACTACCGGGTGCAGAAAACACAGTTTTCACAACTTGTCCCGGCGCAATAAATGCGGGTCTCGTAGTGGGCCCACCCGATCATTAAAAAAATTGTGCATCGGTATTTCACGCTGGGATCGTTCCGGAATACATTTTAAGACTCATAGACACTACTAGGTGCGGAAAACATAGTTTTCACAACTTGTCCCGACGCAACAAATGCTGGTCTCGTAGTGGGCCCACCCGAACTTAAATAAAATTGTGCGTCGGTGTTTAACGCATGGATCATTCCGAATACATTTTAGGACTCATAGACACTACTAGGTGCGGAAAACACAGTTTTCACAACTTGTCCCGACGCAATAAATGCATGTCACTAGTGGGGCCACCCGAACATGAACAAAATTGTGCGTCGGTGTTTCGCACACGGATCGTTTCGGAACACATTTTTGGACTCCTAGACACTACCGGGTGCAGAAAACACAATTTTCACAACTTGTCCCGGTGCAATAAATGCGGGTCTCGTTGTGGGCCCACCCGATCATAAACAAAATTGTGCATCGGTGTTTCACGCCGGGATAGTTCCGAATACATTTTAAGACTCATAGACACTACTAGGTGCGGAAAACATAGTTTTCACAACTTGTCCCGACGCAATAAATGCGGGTCTCGTAGTGGGCCCACCCGATCATAAAAAAATCGTGCATCGGTATTTCACGCCGGATCGTTCCGGAATACATTTTAAGACTCATAGACACTACTAGGTGCGGAAAACATAGTTTTCACAACTTGTCCCGACGCAACAAATGCGGCTCTATAGTGGGCCCACCCGAACTTAAATAAAATTGTGCGTCGGTGTTTAACGCCGGGATCATTCCGGAATACATTTTAGGACTCATAGACACTACTAGGTGCGGAAAACACAGTTTTCACAACTTGTCCCGACGCAACAAATGCGTGTCACTAGTGGGGCCACCCGAACATGAACAATTCGCACACGGATCGTTTCGGAACACATTTTTGGACTCCTAGACATTACCGGGTGCAGAAAACACGGTTTTCACAACTTGTCCCGGCGCAATAAATGCGGGTCCGTAGTGGGCCCACCCGATCATAAAAAAATTGTGCATCGGTATTTCACGCTGGGATCGTTCCGAATACATTTTAAGACTCATAGACACTACTAGGTGCGGAAAACATAGTTTTCACAACTTGTCTCGACGCAATAAATGCATGTCACTAGTGGGGCCACCCGAACATGAACAAAATTGTGCGTCGGTGTTTCGCACACGGATCGTTCCGAACACATTTTTAGACTCCAAGACACTACCGGGTGCAGAAAACACAGTTTTCACAACTTGTCCCGACACAATAAATGCGGGTCCGTGGTGGGCCCACCCGATCATAAACAAAATTGTGCATCGGTGTTTCACGCTGGGATAGTTCCGGAATACATTTTAAGACTCATAGACACTACTAGGTGCGGAAAACATAGTTTTCACAACTTGTCCCGACGCAATAAATGCGGGTCTCGTAGTGGGCCCACCCGATCATAAAAAAATTGTGCATCGGTATTTCACGCCGGGATCGTTCCGAATACATTTTAAGACTCATAGACACTACTAGGTGCGGAAAACATAGTTTTCACAACTTGTCCCGACGCAACAAATGCGGGTCTCGTAGTGGGCCCACCCGAACTTAAATAAAATTGTGCGTCGGTGTTCAACGCTGGGATCATTCCGGAATACATTTTAGGACTCATAGACAGTACTAGGTGCGGAAAACACAGTTTTCACAACTTGTCCCGACGCAATAAATGCGTGTCACTAGTGGGGCCACCCGAAGATGAACAAAATTGTGCGTCGGTGTTTCGCACATGGATCGTTCCGAACACATTTTTAGACTCCTAGACACTACCGGGTGCGGAAAACACAGATTTCACAACTTGTCCCGGCGCAATAAATGCAGGTCCGTAGTGGGCCCACCCGATCATAAACAAAATTGTGCTTCGGTTTTTCACGCTGGGATCGTTCCGGAATACATTTTAAGACTCATAGACACTACAAGGTGCGGAAAACATAGTTTTCACAACTTGTCCCGATGCAACAAATGCGGGTCTCGTAGTGGGCCCACCCGAACTTAAATAAAATTGTGCGTCGGTGTTTAACGCCGGGATCATTCCGGAATACATTTTAGGACTCATAGACACTACTAGGTGCGGAAAACACAGCTTTCACAACTTGTCCCGACGCAATAAATGCGTGTCACTAGTGGGGCAACCCGAACATGAACAATTCGCACACGGATCGTTTCGAACACATTTTTAGACTCCTAGACACTACCGGGTGCAGAAAACACAGCTTTCACAACTTGTCCCGGCGCAACAAATGCGGGTCTCGTAGTTGGCCCACCCGAACTTAAATAAAATTGTACGTCGGTGTTTAACGCCGGGATCATTCCGAATACATTTTAGGACTCATAGACACTACTAGGTGCGGAAAACACAGTTTTCACAACTTGTCCCGACGCAATAAATGCGTGTCACTAGTGGGGCCACCCGAACATGAACAATTCGCACACGGATCGTTTCGGAACACATTTTTGGACTCCTAGACACTACCGGGTGCAGAAAACACAGTTTTCACAACTTGTCCCGGCGCAATAAATGCGGGTCCGTAGTGGGCCCACCCGATCATTAAAAAAATTGTGCATCGGTATTTCACGCCGGGATCGTTCCGGAATACATTTTAAGACTCATAGACACTACTAGGTGCGGAAAACATAGTTTTCACAACTTGTCCCGACGCAACAAATGCTGGTCTCGTAGTGGGCCCACCCGAACTTAAATAAAATTGTGCGTCGGTGTTTAACGCATGGATCATTCCGAATACATTTTAGGACTCATAGACACTACTAGGTGCGGAAAACACAGTTTTCACAACTTGTCCCGACGCAATAAATGCATGTCACTAGTGGGGCCACCCGAACATGAACAAAATTGTGCGTCGGTGTTTCGCACACGGATCGTTTCGGAACACATTTTTGGACTCCTAGACACTACCGGGTGCAGAAAACACAATTTTCACAACTTGTCCCGGCGCAATAAATGCGGGTCTCGTTGTGGGCCCACCCGATCATAAACAAAATTGTGCATCGGTGTTTCACGCTGGGATAGTTCCGAATACATTTTAAGACTCATAGACACTACTAGGTGCGGAAAACATAGTTTTCACAACTTGTCCCGACGCAATAAATGCGGGTCTCGTAGTGGGCCCACCCGATCATAAACAAAATTGTGCATCGGTATTTCACGCCGGATCGTTCCGGAATACATTTTAAGACTCATAGACACTACTAGGTGCGGAAAACATAGTTTTCACAACTTGTCCCGACGCAACAAATGCGGCTCTATAGTGGGCCCACCCGAACTTAAATAAAATTGTGCGTCGGTGTTTAACGCTGGGATCATTCCGGAATACATTTTAGGACTCATAGACACTACTAGGTGCGGAAAACACAGTTTTCACAACTTGTCCCGACGCAACAAATGCGTGTCACTAGTGGGGCCACCCGAACATGAACAATTCGCACACGGATCGTTTCGGAACACATTTTTGGACTCCTAGACATTACCGGGTGCAGAAAACACAGTTTTCACAACTTGTCCCGGCGCAATAAATGCGGGTCCGTAGTGGGCCCACCCGATCATAAAAAAATTGTGCATCGGTATTTCACGCTGGGATCGTTCCGAATACATTTTAAGACTCATAGACACTACTAGGTGCGGAAAACATAGTTTTCACAACTTGTCTCGACGCAATAAATGCATGTCACTAGTGGGGCCACCCGAACATGAACAAAATTGTGCGTCGGTGTTTCGCACACGGATCGTTCCGAACACATTTTTAGACTCCAAGACACTACTAGGTGCGGAAAACACAGTTTTCACAACTTGTCCCGACACAATAAATGCGGGTCACGTAGTGGGCCCACCCGATCATAAACAAAATTGTGCATCGGTGTTTCACGCTGGGATAGTTCCGGAATACATTTTAAGACTCATAGACACTACTAGGTGCGGAAAACATAGTTTTCACAACTTGTCCCGACGCAATAAATGCGGGTCTCGTAGTGGGCCCACCCGATCATAAAAAAATTGTGCATCGGTATTTCACGCCGGGATCGTTCCGGAATACATTTTAAGACTCATAGACACTACTAGGTGCGGAAAACATAGTTTTCACAACTTGTCCCGACGCAACAAATGCGGGTCTCGTAGTGGGCCCACCCGAACTTAAATAAAATTGTGCGTCGGTGTTCAACGCTGGGATCATTCCGGAATACATTTTAGGACTCATAGACACGTACTAGGTGCGGAAAACACAGTTTTCACAACTTGTCCCGACGCAATAAATGCGTGTCACTAGTGGGGCCACCCGAAGATGAACAAAATTGTGCGTCGGTGTTTCGCACATGGATCGTTCCGGAACACATTTTTAGACTCCTAGACACTACCGGGTGCGGAAAACACAGATTTCACAACTTGTCCCGGCGCAATAAATGCAGGTCCGTAGTGGGCCCACCCGATCATAAACAAAATTGTGCTTCGGTGTTTCACGCTGGGATCGTTCCGAATACATTTTAAGACTCATAGACACTACAAGGTGCGGAAAACATAGTTTTCACAACTTGTCCCGATGCAACAAATGCGGGTCTCGTAGTGGGCCCACCCGAACTTAAATAAAATTGTGCGTCGGTGTTTAACGCTGGGATCATTCCGGAATACATTTTAGGACTCATAGACACTACTAGGTGCGGAAAACACAGTTTTCACAACTTGTCCCGACGCAATAAATGCGTGTCACTAGTGGGGCAACCCGAACATGAACAATTCGCACACGGATCGTTTCGAACACATTTTTAGACTCCTAGACACTACCGGGTGCAGAAAACACAGTTTTCACAACTTGTCCCGGCGCAACAAATGCGGGTCTCGTAGTTGGCCCACCCGAACTTAAATAAAATTGTGCGTCGGTGTTTAACGCTGGGATCATTCCGGAATACATTTTAGGACTCATAGACACTACTAGGTGCGGAAAACACAGTTTTCACAACTTGTCCCGACGCAATAAATGCGTGTCACTAGTGGGGCCACCTGAACATGAACAATTCGCACACGGATCGTTTCGGAACACATTTTTGGACTCCTAGACACTACCGGGTGCAGAAAACACAGTTTTCACAACTTGTCCCGGCGCAATAAATGCGGGTCTCGTAGTGGGCCCACCCGATCATTAAAAAAATTGTGCATCGGTATTTCACGCGGGATCGTTCCGGAATACATTTTAAGACTCATAGACACTACTAGGTGCGGAAAACATAGTTTTCACAACTTGTCCCGACGCAACAAATGCTGGTCTCGTAGTGGGCCCACCCGAACTTAAATAAAATTGTGCGTCGGTGTTTAACGCATGGATCATTCCGGAATACATTTTAGGACTCATAGACACTACTAGGTGCGGAAAACACAGTTTTCACAACTTGTCCCGACACAATAAATGCGTGTCACTAGTGGGGCCACCCGAACATGAACAAAATTATGCGTCGGTGTTTCGCACACGGATCGTTTCGGAACACATTTTTGGACTCCTAGACACTACCGGGTGCAGAAAACACAGTTTTCACAACTTGTCCCGGCGTAATAAATGCGGGTCTCGTTGTGGGCCCACCCGATCATAAACAAAATTGTGCATCGGTGTTTCACGCTGGGATAGTTCCGGAATACATTTTAAGACTCATAGACACTACTAGGTGCGGAAAACATAGTTTTCACAACTTGTCTCGACGCAATAAATGCATGTCTCTAGTGGGGCCACCCGAACATGAACAAAATTGTGCGTCGGTGTTTCGCACACGGATCGTTCCGGAACACATTTTTAGACTCCTAGACACTACTGGGTGCGGAAAACACAGTTTTCACAACTTGTCCCGACGCAACAAATGCGGGTCTCGTAGTGGGCCCACCCGAACTTAAATAAAATTGTGCGTCGGTGTTTAACGCTGGGATCATTCCGGAATACATTTTAGGACTCATAGACACTACTAGGTGCGGAAAACACAGTTTTCACAACTTGTCCCGACGCAATAAATGCGTGTCACTAGTGGGGCCACCCGAACATGAACAAAATTGTGCGTCGGTGTTTCGCACATGGATCGTTCCGGAACACATTTTTAGACTCCTAGACACTACCGGGTGCGGAAAACACAGATTTCACAACTTGTCCCGGCGCAATAAATGCAGGTCTCGTAGTGGGCCCACCCGATCATAAACAAAATTGTGCATCGGTTTTTCACGCTGGGATCGTTCCGAATACATTTTAAGACTCATAGACACTACAAGGTGCGGAAAACATAGTTTTCACAACTTGTCCCGATGCAACAAATGCGGGTCTCGTAGTGGGCCCACCCGAACTTAAATAAAATTGTGCGTCGGTGTTTAACGCTGGGATCATTCCGGAATACATTTTAGGACTCATAGACACTACTAGGTGCGGAAAACACAGTTTTCACAACTTGTCCCGACGCAATAAATGCGTGTCACTAGTGGGGCCACCCGAACATGAACAAAATTGTGCGTCGGTGTTTCGCACACGGATCGTTCCGGAACACATTTTTAGACTCCTAGACACTACCGGGTGCGGAAAACACAGTTTTCACAACTTGTCCCGGCGCAATAAATGCGGGTCGCAGTGGGCGCACCCGATCATAAACAAAATTGTGCGTCGGTGTTTCGCACACGGTTCGTTTCGGAACACATTTTTGCACTCCTAGACACTACCGGGTGCGGAAAACACAGTTTTCACAACTTGTCCCGGCGCAACAAATGCGGGTCTCGTAGTGGGCCCACCCGAACTTAAATAAAATTGTGCGTCGGTGTTTAACGCCGGGATCATTCCTGAATACATTTTAGGACTCATAGACACTACTAGGTGCGGAAAACACAGTTTTCACAACTTGTCCCGACGCAATAAATGCGTGTCACTAGTGGGGCAACCCGAAAATGAACAATTCGCACACGGATCGTTTCGGAACACATTTTTAGACTCCTAGACACTACCGGGTGCAGAAAACACAGTTTTCACAACTTGTCCCGGCGCAACAAATGCGGGTCCGTAGTTGGCCCACCCGAACTTAAATAAAATTGTGCGTCGGTGTTTAACGCTGGGATCATTCCGGAATACATTTTAGGACTCATAGACACTACTAGGTGCGGAAAACACAGTTTTCACAACTTGTCCCGACGCAATAAATGCGTGTCACTAGTGGGGCCACCTGAACATGAACAATTCGCACACGGATCGTTTCGGAACACATTTTTGGACTCCTAGACACTACCGGGTGCAGAAAACACAGTTTTCACAACTTGTCCCGGCGCAATAAATGCGGGTCTCGTAGTGGGCCCACCCGATCATAAAAAAATTGTGCATCGGTATTTCACGCCGGGATCGTTCCGGAATACATTTTAAGACTCATAGACACTACTAGGTGCGGAAAACATAGTTTTCACAACTTGTCCCGACGCAACAAATGCTGGTCTCGTAGTGGGCCCACCCGAACTTAAATAAAATTGTGCGTCGGTGTTTAACGCATGGATCATTCCGGAATACATTTTAGGACTCATAGACACTACTAGGTGCGGAAAACACAGTTTTCACAACTTGTCCCGACACAATAAATGCGTGTCACTAGTGGGGCCACCCGAACATGAACAAACTTATGCGTCGGTGTTTCGCACACGGATCGTTTCGAACACATTTTTGGACTCCTAGACACTACCGGGTGCAGAAAACACAGTTTTCACAACTTGTCCCGGCGTAATAAATGCGGGTCTCGTTGTGGGCCCACCCGATCATAAACAAAATTGTGCATCGGTGTTTCACGCTGGGATAGTTCCGGAATACATTTTAAGACTCATAGACACTACTGGGTGCGGAAAACATAGTTTTCACAACTTGTCTCGACGCAATAAATGCATGTCTCTAGTGGGGCCACCCGAACATGAACAAAATTGTGCGTCGGTGTTTCGCACACGGATCGTTCCGAACACATTTTTAGACTCCTAGACACTACCGGGTGCGGAAAACATAGTTTTCACAACTTGTCCCGACGCAACAAATGCGGGTCTCGTAGTGGGCCCACCCGAACTTAAATAAAATTGTGCGTCGGTGTTTAACGCTGGGATCATTCCGGAATACATTTTAGGACTCATAGACACTACTAGGTGCGGAAAACACAGTTTTCACAACTTGTCCCGACGCAATAAATGCGTGTCACTAGTGGGGCAACCTGAACATGAACAATTCGCACACGGATCGTTTCGGAACACATTTTTGGACTCCTAGACACTACCGGGTGCAGAAAACACAGTTTTCACAACTTGTCCCGGCGCAATAAATGCGGGTCCGTAGTGGGCCCACGCGATCATAAAAAAAATTGTGTATCGGTATTTCACGCTGGGATCGTTCCGAATACATTTTAAGACTCATAGACACTACTAGGTGCGGAAAACATAGTTTTCACAACTTGTCCCGACGCAACAAATGCTGGTCTCGTAGTGGGCCCACCCGAACTTAAATATAATTGTGCGTTGGTATTTAACGCATGGATCATTCCGGAATACATTTTAGGACTCATAGACACTACTACGTGCGGAAAACACAGTTTTCACAACTTATCCCGATGCAACAAATGCGGGTCTCGTAGTGGGCCCACCCGAACTTAAATAAAATTGTGCGTCGGTGTTTAACGCTGGGATCATTCCGGAATACATTTTAGGACTCATAGACACTACTAGGTGCGGAAAACACAGTTTTCACAACTTGTCCCGACGCAATAAATGCGTGTCACTAGTGGGGCCACCCGAACATGAACAAAATTGTGCGTCGGTGTTTCGCACACGGATCGTTCCGGAACACATTTTTAGACTCCTAGACACTACCGGGTGCGGAAAACACAGATTTCACAACTTGTCCCGGCGCAATAAATGCAGGTCTCGTAGTGGGCCCACCCGATCATAAACAAAATTGTGCATCGGTTTTTCACGCTGGGATCGTTCCGGAATACATTTTAAGACTCATAGACACTACAAGGTGCGGAAAACATAGTTTTCACAACTTGTCCCGATGCAACAAATGCGGGTCTCGTAGTGGGCCCACCCGAACTTAAATAAAATTGTGCGTCGGTGTTTAACGCTGGGATCATTCCGGAATACATTTTAGGACTCATAGACACTACTAGGTGCGGAAAACACAGTTTTCACAACTTGTCCCGACGCAATAAATGCGTGTCACTAGTGGGGCCACCCGAACATGAACAAAATTGTGCGTCGGTGTTTCGCACACGGATCGTTCCGGAACACATTTTTAGACTCCTAGACACTACCGGGTGCGGAAAACACAGTTTTCACAACTTGTCCCGGCGCAATAAATGCGGGTCGATAGTGGGCGCACCCGATCATAAACAAAATTGTGCGTCGGTGTTTCGCACACGGTTCGTTTCGGAACACATTTTTGCACTCCTAGACACTACCGGGTGCGGAAAACACAGTTTTCACAACTTGTCCCGGCGCAACAAATGCGGGTCTCGTAGTGGGCCCACCCGAACTTAAATAAAATTGTGCGTCGGTGTTTAACGCCGGGATCATTCCTGAATACATTTTAGGACTCATAGACACTACTAGGTGCGGAAAACACAGTTTTCACAACTTGTCCCGACGCAATAAATGCGTGTCACTAGTGGGGCAACCTGAAAATGAACAATTCGCACACGGATCGTTTCGGAACACATTTTTAGACTCCTAGACACTACCGGGTGCAGAAAACACAGTTTTCACAACTTGTCCCGGCGCAACAAATGCGGGTCCGTAGTTGGCCCACCCGAACTTAAATAAAATTGTGCGTCGGTGTTTAACGCCGGGATCATTCCGGAATACATTTTAGGACTCATAGACACTACTAGGTGCGGAAAACACAGTTTTCACAACTTGTCCCGACGCAATAAATGCGTGTCACTAGTGGGGCCACCTGAACATGAACAATTCGCACACGGATCGTTTCGAACACATTTTTGGACTCCTAGACACTACCGGGTGCAGAAAACACAGTTTTCACAACTTGTCCCGGCGCAATAAATGCGGGTCTCGTAGTGGGCCCACCCGATCATAAAAAAAATTGTGCATCGGTATTTCACGCGGGATCGTTCCGGAATACATTTTAAGACTCATAGACACTACTAGGTGCGGAAAACATAGTTTTCACAACTTGTCCCGACGCAACAAATGCTGGTCCGTAGTGGGCCCACCCGAACTTAAATAAAATTGTGCGTCGGTGTTTAACGCATGGATCATTCCGGAATACATTTTAGGACTCATAGACACTACTAGGTGCGGAAAACACAGTTTTCACAACTTGTCCCGACACAATAAATGCGTGTCACTAGTGGGGCCACCCGAACATGAACAAACTTATGCGTCGGTGTTTCGCACACGGATCGTTTCGGAACACATTTTTGGACTCCTAGACACTACCGGGTGCAGAAAACACAGTTTTCACAACTTGTCCCGGCGTAATAAATGCGGGTCTCGTTGTGGGCCCACCCGATCATAAACAAAATTGTGCATCGGTGTTTCACGCCGGGATAGTTCCGGAATACATTTTAAGACTCATAGACACTACTGGGTGCGGAAAACATAGTTTTCACAACTTGTCTCGACGCAATAAATGCATGTCTCTAGTGGGGCCACCCGAACATGAACAAAATTGTGCGTCGGTGTTTCGCACACGGATCGTTCCGGAACACATTTTTAGACTCCTAGACACTACCGGGTGCGGAAAACATAGTTTTCACAACTTGTCCCGACGCAACAAATGCGGGTCTCGTAGTGGGCCCACCCGAACTTAAATAAAATTGTGCGTCGGTGTTTAACGCTGGGATCATTCCGGAATACATTTTAGGACTCATAGACACTACTAGGTGCGGAAAACACAGTTTTCACAACTTGTCCCGACGCAATAAATGCGTGTCACTAGTGGGGCAACCCGAACATGAACAATTCGCACACGGATCGTTTCGAACACATTTTTGGACTCCTAGACACTACCGGGTGCAGAAAACACAGTTTTCACAACTTGTCCCGGCGCAATAAATGCGGGTCTCGTAGTGGGCCCACCCGATCATAAAAAAAATTGTGTATCGGTATTTCACGCTGGGATCGTTCCGGAATACATTTTAAGACTCATAGACACTACTAGGTGCGGAAAACATAGTTTTCACAACTTGTCCCGACGCAACAAATGCTGGTCCGTAGTGGGCCCACCCGAACTTAAATATAATTGTGCGTTGGTATTTAACGCATGGATCATTCCGGAATACATTTTAGGACTCATAGACACTACTACGTGCGGAAAACACAGTTTTCACAACTTGTCCCGATGCAACAAATGCGGGTCTCGTAGTGGGCCCACCCGAACTTAAATAAAATTGTGCGTCGGTGTTTAACGCTGGGATCATTCCGAATACATTTTAGGACTCATAGACACTACTAGGTGCGGAAAACACAGTTTTCACAACTTGTCCCGACGCAATAAATGCGTGTCACTAGTGGGGCCACCCGAACATGAACAAAATTGTGCGTCGGTGTTTCGCACACGGATCGTTCCGGAACACATTTTTAGACTCCTAGACACTACCGGGTGCGGAAAACACAGTTTTCACAACTTGTCCCGGCGCAATAAATGCGGGTCGCTAGTGGGCGCACCCGATCATAAACAAAATTGTGCGTCGGTGTTTCGCACACGGTTCGTTTCGGAACACATTTTTGCACTCCTAGACACTACCGGGTGCGGAAAACACAGTTTTCACAACTTGTCCCGGCGCAACAAATGCGGGTCTCGTAGTGGGCCCACCCGAACTTAAATAAAATTGTGCGTCGGTGTTTAACGCTGGGATCATTCCGGAATACATTTTAGGACTCATAGACACTACTAGGTGCGGAAAACACAGTTTTCACAACTTGTCCCGACGCAATAAATGCGTGTCACTAGTGGGGCAACCTCGAACATGAACAATTCGCACACGGATCGTTTCGGAACACATTTTTAGACTCCTAGACACTACCGGGTGCAGAAAACACAGTTTTCACAACTTGTCCCGGCGCAACAAATGCGGGTCTCGTAGTTGGCCCACCCGAACTTAAATAAAATTGTGCGTCGGTGTTTAACGCTGGGATCATTCCGGAATACATTTTAGGACTCATAGACACTACTAGGTGCGGAAAACACAGTTTTCACAACTTGTCCCGACGCAATAAATGCGTGTCACTAGTGGGGCCACCTGAACATGAACAATTCGCACACGGATCGTTTCGGAACACATTTTTGGACTCCTAGACACTACCGGGTGCAGAAAACACAGTTTTCACAACTTGTCCCGGCGCAATAAATGCGGGTCTCGTAGTGGGCCCACCCGATCATAAAAAAATTGTGCATCGGTATTTCACGCCGGGATCGTTCCGGAATACATTTTAAGACTCATAGACACTACTAGGTGCGGAAAACATAGTTTTCACAACTTGTCCCGACGCAACAAATGCTGGTCTCGTAGTGGGCCCACCCGAACTTAAATAAAATTGTGCGTCGGTGTTTAACGCATGGATCATTCCGGAATACATTTTAGGACTCATAGACACTACTAGGTGCGGAAAACACAGTTTTCACAACTTGTCCCGACACAATAAATGCGTGTCACTAGTGGGGCCACCCGAACATGAACAAACTTATGCGTCGGTGTTTCGCACACGGATCGTTTCGAACACATTTTTGGACTCCTAGACACTACCGGGTGCAGAAAACACAGTTTTCACAACTTGTCCCGGCGTAATAAATGCGGGTCTGTTGTGGGCCCACCCGATCATAAACAAAATTGTGCATCGGTGTTTCACGCTCGGGATAGTTCCGAATACATTTTAAGACTCATAGACACTACTGGGTGCGGAAAACATAGTTTTCACAACTTGTCTCGACGCAATAAATGCATGTCTCTAGTGGGGCCACCCGAACATGAACAAAATTGTGCGTCGGTGTTTCGCACACGGATCGTTCCGAACACATTTTTAGACTCCTAGACACTACCGGGTGCGGAAAACATAGTTTTCACAACTTGTCCCGCGCAACAAATGCGGGTCTCGTAGTGGGCCCACCCGAACTTAAATAAAATTGTGCGTCGGTGTTTAACGCCGGGATCATTCCGAATACATTTTAGGACTCATAGACACTACTAGGTGCGGAAAACACAGTTTTCACAACTTGTCCCGACGCAATAAATGCGTGTCACTAGTGGGGCAACCCGAACATGAACAATTCGCACACGGATCGTTTCGGAACACATTTTTGGACTCCTAGACACTACCGGGTGCGGAAAACACAGTTTTCACAACTTGTCCCGGCGCAATAAATGCGGGTCTCGTAGTGGGCCCACCCGATCATAAAAAAAATTGTGCATCGTTATTTCACGCTGGGATCGTTCCGAATACATTTTAAGACTCATAGACACTACTAGGTGCGGAAAACATAGTTTTCACAACTTGTCCCGACGCAACAAATGCTGGTCTCGTAGTGGGCCCACCCGAACTTAAATATAATTGTGCGTTGGTATTTAACGCATGGATCATTCCGGAATACATTTTAGGACTCATAGACACTACTACGTGCGGAAAACACAGTTTTCACAACTTATCCCGATGCAACAAATGCGGGTCTCGTAGTGGGCCTACCCGAACTTAAATAAAATTGTGCGTCGGTGTTTAACGCTGGGATCATTCCGAATACATTTTAGGACTCATAGACACTACTAGGTGCGGAAAACACAGTTTTCACAACTTGTCCCGACGCAATAAATGCGTGTCACTAGTGGGGCCACCCGAACATGAACAAAATTGTGCGTCGGTGTTTCGCACACGGATCGTTCCGGAACACATTTTTAGACTCCTAGACACTACCGGGTGCGGAAAACACAGATTTCTCAACTTGTCCCGGCGCAATAAATGCAGGTCTCGTAGTGGGCCCACCCGATCATAAACAAAATTGTGCATCGGTTTTTCACGCTCGGGATCGTTCCGGAATACATTTTAAGACTCATAGACACTACAAGGTGCGGAAAACATAGTTTTCACAACTTGTCCCGATGCAACAAATGCGGGTCTCGTAGTGGGCCCACCCGAACTTAAATAAAATTGTGCGTCGGTGTTTAACGCTGGGATCATTCCGGAATACATTTTAGGACTCATAGACACTACTAGGTGCGGAAAACACAGTTTTCACAACTTGTCCCGACGCAATAAATGCGTGTCACTAGTGGGGCCACCCGAACATGAACAAAATTGTGCGTCGGTGTTTCGCACACGGATCGTTCCGGAACACATTTTTAGACTCCTAGACACTACCGGGTGCGGAAAACACAGTTTTCACAACTTGTCCCGGCGCAATAAATGCGGGTCGGTAGTGGGCGCACCCGATCATAAACAAAATTGTGCGTCGGTGTTTCGCACACGGTTCGTTTCGAACACATTTTTGCACTCCTAGACACTACCGGGTGCGGAAAACACAGTTTTCACAACTTGTCCCGGCGCAACAAATGCGGGTCTCGTAGTGGGCC
Organism: Chloris gayana; assembly: GCA_031894775.1. Lineage (NCBI taxonomy): Eukaryota > Viridiplantae > Streptophyta > Magnoliopsida > Poales > Poaceae > Chloris > Chloris gayana. The sequence goes on along the minus strand of JAUNZO010004792.1, from coordinate 21,790 downwards.
CACCCGAACTTAAATAAAATTGTGCGTCGGTGTTTAACGCTGGGATCATTCCGGAATACATTTTAGGACTCATAGACACTACTAGGTGCGGAAAACACAGTTTTCACAACTTGTCCCGACGCAATAAATGCGTGTCACTAGTGGGGCAACCCGAACATGAACAATTCGCACACGGATCGTTTCGGAACACATTTTTAGACTCCTAGACACTACCGGGTGCAGAAAACACAGTTTTCACAACTTGTCCCGGCGCAACAAATGCGGGTCTCGTAGTTGGCCCACCCGAACTTAAATAAAATTGTGCGTCGGTGTTTAACGCCGGGATCATTCCGGAATACATTTTAGGACTCATAGACACTACTAGGTGCGGAAAACACAGTTTTCACAACTTGTCCCGACGCAATAAATGCGTGTCACTAGTGGGGCCACCCGAACATGAACAATTCGCACACGGATCGTTTCGAACACATTTTTGGACTCCTAGACACTACCGGGTGCAGAAAACACAGTTTTCACAACTTGTCCCGGCGCAATAAATGCGGGTCTCGTAGTGGGCCCACCCGATCATAAAAAAAATTGTGCATCGGTATTTCACGCGGGATCGTTCCGGAATACATTTTAAGACTCATAGACACTACTAGGTGCGGAAAACATAGTTTTCACAACTTGTCCCGACGCAACAAATGCTGGTCTCGTAGTGGGCCCACCCGAACTTAAATAAAATTGTGCGTCGGTGTTTAACGCATGGATCATTCCGGAATACATTTTAGGACTCATAGACACTACTAGGTGCGGAAAACACAGTTTTCACAACTTGTCCCGACACAATAAATGCGTGTCACTAGTGGGGCCACCCGAACATGAACAAACTTATGCGTCGGTGTTTCGCACACGGATCGTTTCGGAACACATTTTTGGACTCCTAGACACTACCGGGTGCAGAAAACACAGTTTTCACAACTTGTCCCGGCGTAATAAATGCGGGTCTCGTTGTGGGCCCACCCGATCATAAACAAAATTGTGCATCGGTGTTTCACGCTGGGATAGTTCCGGAATACATTTTAAGACTCATAGACACTACCGGGTGCGGAAAACATAGTTTTCACAACTTGTCTCGACGCAATAAATGCATGTCTCTAGTGGGGCCACCCGAACATGAACAAAATTGTGCGTCGGTGTTTCGCACACGGATCGTTCCGGAACACATTTTTAGACTCCTAGACACTACCGGGTGCGGAAAACATAGTTTTCACAACTTGTCCCGGCGCAACAAATGCGGGTCTCGTAGTGGGCCCACCCGAACTTAAATAAAATTGTGCGTCGGTGTTTAACGCTGGGATCATTCCGGAATACATTTTAGGACTCATAGACACTACTAGGTGCGGAAAACACAGTTTTCACAACTTGTCCCGACGCAATAAATGCGTGTCACTAGTGGGGCAACCTCGAACATGAACAATTCGCACACGGATCGTTTCGGAACACATTTTTGGACTCCTAGACACTACGGGTGCAGAAAACACAGTTTTCACAACTTGTCCCGGCGCAATAAATGCGGGTCTCGTAGTGGGCCCACGCGATCATAAAAAAAATTGTGCATCGTTATTTCACGCTGGGATCGTTCCGGAATACATTTTAAGACTCATAGACACTACTAGGTGCGGAAAACATAGTTTTCACAACTTGTCCCGACGCAACAAATGCTGGTCACGTAGTGGGCCCACCCGAACTTAAATATAATTGTGCGTTGGTATTTAACGCATGGATCATTCCGAATACATTTTAGGACTCATAGACACTACTACGTGCGGAAAACACAGTTTTCACAACTTGTCCCGATGCAACAAATGCGGGTCTCGTAGTGGGCCCACCCGAACTTAAATAAAATTGTGCGTCGGTGTTTAACGCTGGGATCATTCCGGAATACATTTTAGGACTCATAGACACTACTAGGTGCGGAAAACACAGTTTTCACAACTTGTCCCGACGCAATAAATGCGTGTCACTAGTGGGGCCACCCGAACATGAACAAAATTGTGCGTCGGTGTTTCGCACACGGATCGTTCCGAACACATTTTTAGACTCCTAGACACTACCGGGTGCGGAAAACACAGTTTTCACAACTTGTCCCGGCGCAATAAATGCGGGTCGATAGTGGGCGCACCCGATCATAAACAAAATTGTGCGTCGGTGTTTCGCACACGGTTCGTTTCGGAACACATTTTTGCACTCCTAGACACTACCGGGTGCGGAAAACACAGTTTTCACAACTTGTCCCGGCGCAACAAATGCGGGTCTCGTAGTGGGCCCACCCGAACTTAAATAAAATTGTGCGTCGGTGTTTAACGCTCGGGATCATTCCGGAATACATTTTAGGACTCATAGACACTACTAGGTGCGGAAAACACAGTTTTCACAACTTGTCCCGACGCAATAAATGCGTGTCACTAGTGGGGCAACCTCGAACATGAACAATTCGCACACGGATCGTTTCGGAACACATTTTTAGACTCCTATGACACTACCGGGTGCAGAAAACACAGCTTTCACAACTTGTCCCGGCGCAACAAATGCGGGTCTCGTAGTTGGCCCACCCGAACTTAAATAAAATTGTGCGTCGGTGTTTAACGCTCGGGATCATTCCGGAATACATTTTAGGACTCATAGACACTACTAGGTGCGGAAAACACAGTTTTCACAACTTGTCCCGACGCAATAAATGCGTGTCACTAGTGGGGCCACCCGAACATGAACAATTCGCACACGGATCGTTTCGAACACATTTTTGGACTCCTAGACACTACCGGGTGCAGAAAACACAGTTTTCACAACTTGTCCCGGCGCAATAAATGCGGGTCCGTAGTGGGCCCACCCGATCATAAAAAAATTGTGCATCGGTATTTCACGCTGGGATCGTTCCGGAATACATTTTAAGACTCATAGACACTACTAGGTGCGGAAAACATAGTTTTCACAACTTGTCCCGACGCAACAAATGCTGGTCTCGTAGTGGGCCCACCCGAACTTAAATAAAATTGTGCGTCGGTGTTTAACGCATGGATCATTCCGGAATACATTTTAGGACTCATAGACACTACTAGGTGCGGAAAACACAGTTTTCACAACTTGTCCCGACACAATAAATGCGTGTCACTAGTGGGGCCACCCGAACATGAACAAACTTATGCGTCGGTGTTTCGCACACGGATCGTTTCGGAACACATTTTTGGACTCCTAGACACTACCGGGTGCAGAAAACACAGTTTTCACAACTTGTCCCGGCGTAATAAATGCGGGTCTCGTTGTGGGCCCACCCGATCATAAACAAAATTGTGCATCGGTGTTTCACGCCGGGATAGTTCCGGAATACATTTTAAGACTCATAGACACTACTGGGTGCGGAAAACATAGTTTTCACAACTTGTCTCGACGCAATAAATGCATGTCTCTAGTGGGGCCACCCGAACATGAACAAAATTGTGCGTCGGTGTTTCGCACACGGATCGTTCCGAACACATTTTTAGACTCCTAGACACTACCGGGTGCGGAAAACATAGTTTTCACAACTTGTCCCGGCGCAACAAATGCGGGTCTCGTAGTGGGCCCACCCGAACTTAAATAAAATTGTGCGTCGGTGTTTAACGCCGGGATCATTCCGGAATACATTTTAGGACTCATAGACACTACTAGGTGCGGAAAACACAGTTTTCACAACTTGTCCCGACGCAATAAATGCGTGTCACTAGTGGGGCCACCCGAACATGAACAATTCGCACACGGATCGTTTCGAACACATTTTTGGACTCCTAGACACTACCGGGTGTAGAAAACACAGTTTTCACAACTTGTCCCGACGCAATAAATGCGGGTCCGTAGTGGGCCCACCCGATCATAAAAAAAATTGTGCATCGGTATTTCACGCTGGGATCGTTCCGAATACATTTTAAGACTCATAGACACTACTAGGTGCGGAAAACATAGTTTTCACAACTTGTCCCGACGCAACAAATGCTGGTCCGTAGTGGGCCCACCCGAACTTAAATAAAATTGTGCGTCGGTGTTTAACGCATGGATCATTCCGAATACATTTTAGGACTCATAGACACTACTAGGTGCGGAAAACACAGTTTTCACAACTTGTCCCGACGCAATAAATGCGTGTCACTAGTGGGGCCACCCGAACATGAACAAACTTATGCGTCGGTGTTTCGCACACGGATCGTTTCGAACACATTTTTGGACTCCTAGACACTACCGGGTGCGGAAAACACAGCTTGTCACAACTTGTCCCGGCGTAATAAATGCGGGTCCGTTGTGGGCCCACCCGATCATAAACAAAATTGTGCATCGGTGTTTCACGCTGGGATAGTTCCGGAATACATTTTAAGACTCATAGACACTACTAGGTGCGGAAAACATAGTTTTCACAACTTGTCTCGACGCAATAAATGCATGTCTCTAGTGGGGCCACCCGAACATGAACAAAATTGTGCGTCGGTGTTTCGCACACGGATCGTTCCGGAACACATTTTTAGACTCCAAGACACTACCGGGTGCGGAAAACATAGTTTTCACAACTTGTCCCGGCGCAACAAATGCGGGTCTCGTAGTGGGCCCACCCGAACTTAAATAAAATTGTGCGTCGGTGTTTAACGCTGGGATCATTCCGGAATACATTTTAGGACTCATAGACACTACTAGGTGCGGAAAACACAGTTTTCACAACTTGTCCCGACGCAATAAATGCGTGTCACTAGTGGGGCAACCCGAACATGAACAATTCGCACACGGATCGTTTCGGAACACATTTTTGGACTCCTAGACACTACCGGGTGCGGAAAACACAGCTTTCACAACTTGTCCCGACGCAATAAATGCGGGTCCGTAGTGGGCCCACGCGATCATAAAAAAATTGTGCATCGTTATTTCACGCTGGGATCGTTCCGGAATACATTTTAAGACTCATAGACACTACTAGGTGCGGAAAACATAGTTTTCACAACTTGTCCCGACGCAACAAATGCTGGTCCGTAGTGGGCCCACCCGAACTTAAATAAAATTGTGCGTTGGTATTTAACGCATGGATCATTCCGGAATACATTTTAGGACTCATAGACACTACTAGGTGCGGAAAACACAGTTTTCACAACTTGTCCCGACGCAATAAATGCGTGTCACTAGTGAGGCCACCCGAACATGAACAAAATTGTGCGTCGGTGTTTCGCACACGGATCATTTCGGAACACATTTTTGGACTCCTAGACACTACCGGGTGCGGAACATACAGTTTTCACAACTTGTCCCGACGCAATAAATGCGGGTCTCGTTGTGGGCCCACCCGATCATAAACAAAATTGTGCATCGGAGTTTCATGCTGGGATAGTTCCGAATACATTTTAAGACTCATAGACACTACTGGGTGCGGAAAACATAGTTTTCACAACTTGTCTCGACGCAATAAATGCATGTCTCAAGTGGGGCCACCGGAACATGAACAAAATTGTGCGTCGGTGTTTCGCACAAGGATCGTTCCGGAACACATTTTTAGACTCCTAGACACTACCGGGTGCGGAAAACACAGTTTTCACAACTTGTCCCGGCGCAACAAATGCGGGTCTCGTAGTGGGCCCACCCGAACTTAAATACAATTGTGCGTCGGTGTTTAACGCTGGGATCATTCCGGAATACATTTTAGGACTCATAGACACTACTAGGTGCGGAAAACACAGTTTTCACAACTTGTCCCGACGCAATAAATGCGTGTCACTAGTGGGGCAACCCGAACATGAACAATTCGCTCACGGATCGTTTCGGAACACATTTTTGGACTCCTAGACACTACCGGGTGCAGAAAACACAGTTTTCACAACTTGTCCCGGCGCAACTAATGCGGGTCCGTAGTGGGCCCACCCGAACTTAAATAAAATTGTGCGTCGGTGTTTAACGCTGGGATCATTCCGGAATACATTTTAGGACTCATAGACACTACTAGGTGCGGAAAACACAGTTTTCACAACTTGTCCCGACGCAATAAATGCGTGTCACTAGTGGGGCCACCCGAACATGAACAATTCGCACACGGATCGTTTCGGAACACATTTTTGGACTCCTAGACACTACGGGTGCAGAAAACACAGTTTTCACAACTTGTCCCGGCGCAATAAATGCGGGTCCGTAGTGGGCCCACCCGATCATAAAAAAAATTGTGCATCGGTCTTTCACGCTGGGATCGTTCCGGAATACATTTTAAGACTCATAGACACTACTAGGTGCGGAAAACATAGTTTTCACAACTTGTCCCGACGCAACAAATGCTGGTCTATAGTGGGCCCACCCGAACTTAAATAAAATTGTGCGTCGGTGTTTAACGCATGGATCATTCCGGAATACATTTTAGGACTCATAGACACTACTAGGTGCGGAAAACATAGTTTTCACAACTTGTCCCGACGCAATAAATGCGTGTCACTAGTGGGGCCACCCGAACATGAACAAAATTGTGCGTCGGTGTTTCGCACACGGATCATTTCGGAACACATTTTTGGACTCCTAGACACTACGGGTGCAGAAAACATAGTTTTCACAACTTGTCCCGGCGCAATAAATGCGGGTCCGTAGTGGGCCCACCCGATCATAAACAAAATTGTGCATCGGTGTTACACGCTGGGATCGTTCCGGAATACATTTTAAGACTCATAGACACTACTAGGTGCGGAAAACATAGTTTTCACAACTTGTCTCGACGCAATAAATGCATGTCACTAGTGGGGCCACCCGAACATGAACAAAATTGTGCGTCGGTGTTTCGCACGCGGATCGTTCCGAACACATTTTTAGACTCCTAGACACTACCGGGTGCGGAAAACACAGTTTTCACAACTTGTCCCGCGCAATAAATGCGGTTCAATAGTGGGCCCACCCGATCATAAACAAAATTGTGCGTCGGTGTTTCGCACATAGTTCGTATCGGAACACATTTTTGCACTCCTAGACACTACCGGGTGCGGAAAACACAGTTTTCACAACTTGTCCCGGCGCAACAAATGCGGGTCTGCAGTGGGCCCACCCGAACTTAAATAAAATTGTGCGTCGGTGTTTAACGCCGGGATCATTCCGGAATACATTTTAGGAGTCATAGACACTACTAGGTGCGGAAAACACAGTTTTCACAACTTGTCCCGACGCAATAAATGCGGGTCGATAGTGGGCCCACCCGATCATAAACAAAATTGTGCGTCGATGTTTCGCACACGGTTCGTTTTGGAACACATTTTTGCACTCCTAGACACTACGGGGTGCGGAAAACACAGTTTTCACAACTTGTCCCGACGCAACAAATGCGGGTCTCGTAGTGGGCCCACCCGAACTTAAATAAAATTATGCATCGGTGTTTAACGATGGGATCATTCCGGAATACATTTTAGGACTCATAGACACTACTAGGTGCGGAAAACACAGTTTTCACAAGTTGTCCCGACGCAATAAATGCGTGTCACTAGTGGGGCCACCCGAACATGAACAAAATTGTGCGTCGGTGTTTCGCACACGGATCATTTCGGAACATATTTTTGGACTCCTAGACACTACGGGTGCGGAAAACACAGTTTTCACAACTTGTCCCGACACAATAAATGCGGGTCTATAGTGCGGCCACCCGAACATGAACAAAATTGTGCGTTGGTGTTTCGCACACGGATCGTTTCGGAACATATTTTTGGACTCCTAGACACTACTGGGTGCGGAAAACACAGTTTTCACAACTTGTCCCGACGCAATAAATACGGGTCCGTAGTGGGCCCACCCGATTATAAACAAAATTGTGCATCGGTGTTACACGCTGGATCGTTCCGAATACATTTTAAGACTCATAGACACTACTAGGTGCGGAAAACATAGTTTTCACAACTTGTCTCGACGCAATAAATGCATGTCACTAGTGGGGCCACCCGAACATGAACAAAATTGTGCGTCGGTGTTTCGCACACGGATCGTTTCGGAACACATTTTTGCACTCCTAGACACTACGGGTGCGGAAAACACAGTTTTCACAACTTGTCCCGGCGCAACAAATGCGGGTCCGTAGCGGGCCCACCCGAACTTAAATAAAATTGTGCGTCGTTGTTTAACGCCGGGATCATTCCGGAATACATTTTAGGAGTCATAGACACTACTAGGTGCGGAAAACACAGTTTTCACAACTTGTCCCGACGCAATAAATGCGGGTCGCTAGTGGGCCCACCCGATCATAAACAAAATTGTGCGTCGATGTTTCGCACACGGTTCGTTTTGGAACACATTTTTGCACTCCTAGACACTACGGGGTGCGGAAAACACAGTTTTCACAACTTGTCCCGGCGCAACAAATGCGGGTCCGTAGTGGGCCCACCCGAACTTAAATAAAATTATGCATCGGTGTTTAACGATGGGATCATTCCGGAATACATTTTAGGACTCATAGACACTACTAGGTGCGGAAAACACAGTTTTCACAAGTTGTCCCGACGCAATAAATGCGTGTCACTAGTGGGGCCACCCGAACATGAACAAAATTGTGCGTCGGTGTTTCGCACACGGATCATTTAGGAACATATTTTTGGACTCCTAGACACTACCGGGTGCGGAAAACACAGTTTTCACAACTTGTCCCGACGCAATAAATGCGGGTCTATAGTGCGGCCACCCGAACATGAACAAAATTGTGCGTTGGTGTTTCGCACACGGATCGTTTCGGAACATATTTTTGGACTCCTAGACACTACCGGGTGCAGAAAACACAGTTTTCACAACTTGTCCCGACGCAATAAATGCGGGTCCGTAGTGGGCCCACCCGATTATAAACAAAATTGCGCATCGGTGTTACACGCTGGGATCGTTCCGGAATACATTTTAAGACTCATAGACACTACTAGGTGCGGAAAACATAGTTTTCACAACTTGTCTCGACGCAATAAATGCATGTCACTAGTGGGGCCACCCGAACATGAACAAAATTGTGCGTCGGTGTTTCGCACGCGGATCGTTCCGGAACACATTTTTGCACTCCTAGACACTACGGGGTGCGGAAAACACAGTTTTCACAACTTGTCCCGGCGCAACAAATGCGGGTCCGTAGCGGGCCCACCCGAACTTAAATAAAATTGTGCGTCGGTGTTTAACGCTGGGATCATTCCGGAATACATTTTAGGAGTCATAGACACTACTAGGTGCGGAAAACACAGTTTTCACAACTTGTCCCGACGCAATAAATGCGGGTCGCTAGTGGGCCCACCCGATCATAAACAAAATTGTGCGTCGATGTTTCGCACACGGTTCGTTTTGGAACACATTTTTGCACTCCTAGACACTACGGGGTGCGGAAAACACAGCTTTCACAACTTGTCCCGACGCAACAAATGCGGGTCACGTAGTGGGCCCACCCGAACTTAAATAAAATTATGCATCGGTGTTTAACGATGGGATCATTCCGGAATACATTTTAGGACTCATAGACACTACTAGGTGCGGAAAACACAGTTTTCACAAGTTGTCCCGACGCAATAAATGCGTGTCACTAGTGGGGCCACCCGAACATGAACAAAATTGTGCGTCGGTGTTTCGCACACGGATCATTTCGGAACATATTTTTGGACTCCTAGACACTACCGGGTGCGGAAAACACAGTTTTCACAACTTGTCCCGGCACAATAAATGCGGGTCTATAGTGCGGCCACCCGAACATGAACAAAATTGTGCGTCGGTGTTTCGCACACGGATCGTTTCGGAACATATTTTTGGACTCCTAGACACTACCGGGTGCGGAAAACACAGTTTTCACAACTTGTCCCGGCGCAATAAATGCGGGTCACGTAGTGGGCCCACCCGATTATAAACAAAATTGCGCATCGGTGTTACACGCCGGGATCGTTCCGGAATACATTTTAGGAGTCATAGACACTACTAGGTGCGGAAAACACAGTTTTCACAACTTGTCCCGACGCAATAAATGCGGGTCAGTAGTGGGCCCACCCGATCATAAACAAAATTGTGCGTCGATGTTTCGCACACGGTTCGTTTTGGAACACATTTTTGCACTCCTAGACACTACGGGGTGCGGAAAACACAGTTTTCACAACTTGTCCCGGCGCAACAAATGCGGGTCCGTAGTGGGCCCACCCGAACTTAAATAAAATTATGCATCGGTGTTTAACGATGGGATCATTCCGAATACATTTTAGGACTCATAGACACTACTAGGTGCGGAAAACACAGTTTTCACAAGTTGTCCCGACGCAATAAATGCGTGTCACTAGTGGGGCCACCCGAACATGAACAAAATTGTGCGTCGGTGTTTCGCACACGGATCATTTCGGAACATATTTTTGGACTCCTAGACACTACTAGGTGCAGAAAACACAGTTTTCACAACTTGTCCCGACGCAATAAATGCGTGTCACTAGTGCGGCCACCTGAACATGAACAAAATTGTGCGTTGGTGTTTCGCACACGGATCGTTCGGAACATATTTTTGGACTCCTAGACACTACCGGGTGCGGAAAACACAGTTTTCACAACTTGTCCCGACGCAATAAATACGGGTCCGTAGTGGGCCCACCCGATTATAAACAAAATTGCGCATCGGTGTTACACGCCGGGATCGTTCCGAATACATTTAAGACTCATAGACACTACTAGGTGCGGAAAACACAGTTTTCACAACTTGTCCCGACGCAATAAATCCGTGTCACTAGTGGGGCCACCCGAACATGAACAAAATTGTGCGTCGGTGTTTAACGCTGAGATCATTCCGGAATACATTTTAGGACTCATAGACACTACGAGGTGCGGATAACACAGTTTTCACAACTTGTCCCGGCGCTATAAATGCGGGTCGGTAGTGGGCTCACCCGATCATAAACAAAATTGTGCGTCGGTATTTCGCACATAGTTCGTTTCGGAACACATTTTTGCACTTCTAGACACTACGGGTGCGGAAAACACAGTTTTCACAACTTGTCCCGGCGCAACAAATGCGGGTCTCGTAGTGGGCCCACCCGAACATAAATAAAATTGTGCGTCGGTGTTTAACGCTGGTTTCGTTCCGGAATACATTTTAGGACTCATAGACACTACTAGTTACGGAAAACACAGTTTTCACAACTTGTCCCAACGCAATAAATGCGTGTCTCTAGTGGGGCCACCCGAACACTGAACAAAATTATGCGTCGGTGTTTCGCACACGGATCGTTCGGAACACATTTTTGGACTCGTAGACACTACCGGGTACGGAAAATACAGTTTTCACTACTTGTCCCGGCGCAATAAATGCGGGTCCGTAGTGGGCCCACCCGAACATAAATAAAATTGTGCGTCGGTATTTAACGCTGGGTTCGTTCCGGAATACATTTTTGGACTCATAGACACTACGAGGTGCGGAAAACACAGTTTTCACAACTTGTCCCGACGCAATAAATGCGTGTCTATAGTGGGCCCACCCGAACATGAACAAAATTGTGCGTCGGTGTTTCGCACACGGATTGTTCCGAACACATTTTTGGACTCCTAGACACTACCGGGTGCGGAAAACACAGTTTTCACAACTCGTCCCGACGCAATAAATGCAGGTCCGTAGTGGGCCCATCCAAACATAAATAAAATTGTGCGTCCGTGTTTAACGCTCGGATTGTTCCGGAATACATTTTACGACTCATAGACACAACGAGGTGCGGAAAACACAGTTTTGACAACTTGTCCCAATGCAATAAATGCGTGTCACTAGTGGGGCCAACCGAACATGAACAAAATTGTGCGTCGGTGTTTCGCATACGGATTGTTCCGGAACACAATTTTGGGCTCCTAGAAACTACCGGGTGCAGAAAACACAGTTTTCACAACATGTCCCGCGCAATAAATGCTGGTCCGTAGTCCGCCCATCCGAACATAAATAAAATTGTGCGTCGGTGTTTACCGCTGGGATCGTTCCGGAATACATTTTACATCTCATAGACACTACGAGGTGCGGAAAACACAGTTTTCACAACTAGTCCCGACGCAATAAATGCGTGTCTATAGTGGGCCCACCTAAACATGAACAAAATTGTGCGTCGGTGTTTCGCACAAGGATTGTTCCGGAACACATTTTTGGACTCCTAGAAACCACTAGGTGCAGAAAACACAGTTTTCAAAACTTGTCCCGACACAATAAATGCGGGTCTATAGTGGGCCCACCCGATCATAACAAAATTGTGCGTCGGTGTTTAATGCTCGGATCGTTCGGAATACATTTTAGGACTCATAGACACTACGAGGTGCGGAAAATGCAGTTTTCACAACTTGTCCCGACGCAATAAATGCGTGTCACTAGTGGGGCCACCCGAACATGAACAAAATTGTGCGTCGGTGTTTCGCACACGGATCGTTCCGAACACATTTTTGGACTCCTAGAAACTACCGGTGCAGAAAACACCGTTTTCACAACTTGTCTCGGTGCAATAAATGCGGGTCCGTAGTGGGCCCACCCAAACATAAATAAAATTGTGCGTCGGTGTTTAATGCTCGGATCGTTCGGAATACTTTTACGACTCATAGACACTACGAGGTGCGGAAAACACAGTTTTCACAACTTGTCCCGATGCAATAAATGCGTGTCACTAGTGGGGCCAGCTGAACATGAACAAAATTGTGCGTCGGTGTTTCGCACACGGATCGTTCCGGAACTCATTTTTGGACCCCTAGACACTACCGGGTGCAGAAAACACAGCTTGTCACAACTTGTCCCGGCGCAATAAATGGGGGTCTCGTAGTTGGCCCACCCGAACATAAATAAAATTCTGCGTCGGTGTTTAACTGCTGGGTTCGTTCCGAAATACATTTTAGGACTCATAGACACTACTAGTTGCGGAAGACACGGTTTTCACAACTTGTCCCGACGCAATAAATGCGTGTCACTAGTGGGGCCACCCGAACATTAACAAAATTGTGCGTTGGTGTTTCGCACACGGATTGTTCCGAAACACATTTTTGGACTCCTAGACACCACCGGGTGCGGAAAACACAGTTCTCACAACTTGTCCCGGCCTAATAAATGCGGGTCCGTAGTGGGCCCACCCAATCATAAACAAAATTGTGCGTCGGAGTTTCACTGCGGGATCGTTCCGGAATACATTTTAGGACTCATCGACACTATCGGGTGCGGAAAACACAGTTTTCACAACTTGTCCCGACGCAATAAATATGGGTCGATATCGGGGCCACCCGAACATGATCAAAATTGTGCATCGCTGTTTCGCACACGGATCATTCCGGAACACATTTTTGGTCTTCGGACACTACTGGGTGCGGACAACACAGTTTTCACAACTTGTCCCGGCGCAATAAATGCGGGTCCGTAGTGGGCCCACCCGAACATAAATAAAATTGTGCGTCGGTGTTTAACACTCGGATCGTTCCGGAATACATTTTAGGACTCACAGACACTACGAGGTGCGGAAAACACAGTTTTCACAACTTGTCTCGACGCAATAAATGCGTGTCACTAGTGGGGCCAACCGAACATGAACAAAATTGTGAGTCGGTGTTTCGCATACGGATTGTTCCCGAACACATTTTTGGACTCCTAGAAACTACGAGGTGCAAAAAACACAGTTTTCATAACTTGTCCCGACACAATAAATGCGGGTTTGTAGTGGGCCCACCCGATCATAACAAAATTGTGCGTCATTGTTTAACGCCGGATCGTTCGGAATACATTTTAGGACTCATAGACACTACGAGGTGCGGAAAACACAGTTTTCACAACTTGTCCCGACGCAATAAATGCGTGTCACTAGTGGGGCCACCCGAACATGAACAAAATTGTGCGTCGGTGTTTCGCACACGGATCGTTCCGAACATATTTTTAGACTCCTAGACACTACCGGGTGCGGAAAACACAGTTTTCACAACTTGTCCCGGCGCAATAAATGCTGGTCCGTAGTGGGCCCACCCGATCGGAAACAAAATTGGGCATCGGTGTTTCACGCTGGGATCGTTCCGGAATACATTTTAAGACTCATAGACACTACTAGGTGCGGAAAACAAAGTTTTCACAACTTGTCCCGACGCAACAAATGCGTGTCGATAGTGGGCCCACCCGAACTTAAATAAAATTGTGCGTCGGTGTTTAACGCTGGGATCATTCCGGAATACATTTTAGGACTCATAGACACTACTAGGTGCGGAAAACACAGTTTTCACAACTTGTCCCGACGCAATAAATGTGTGTCACTAGTGGGGCCACCCGAACATGAACAAAATTGTGCGTCGGTCTTTCGCACACGGATCGTTCCGGAACATATTTTTAGACTCCAAGACACTACCGAGTGCGGAAAACACAGTTTTCACAACTTGTCCCGCGCAATAAATGCAGGTCGATAGTGGGCCCACCCAATCATAAACAAAATTGTGCGTCGGTGTTTCGCACACGGTTCGTTTCGGAACACATTTTTGCACACCTAGAGACTACCGGGCGCGGAAAACACAGTTTTCACAACTTGTCCCGACACAACAAATGCGGGTCCGTAGTGGGCCCACTCGAACTTAAATAAAATTGTGCGTCGGTGTTTAACGCCGGGATCATTCCGCAATACATTTTAGGACTCATAGACACTACTAGGTGCGGAAAACACAGTTTTCACAACTTGTGCCGACGCAATAAATGCGTGTCACTAGTGGGGCCACCCGAACATGAACAAAATTGTGCGTCGGTGTTTGGCACACGGATCGTTTCGGAACACATTTTTGGACTCCTAGACACTACCGGGTGCAGAAAACACAGTTTTCACAACTTGTCCCGGCGCAATAAATGCGGGTTTGTAGTGGGCCCACCCGATCATAAAAAAAATTGTGCCTCGGTATTTCACGCTGGGATCCTTCCGGAATACATTTTAAGACTCATAGACACTACTAGGTGCGGAAAACATAGTTTTCACAACTTGTCCCGACGCAACAAATACGGGTCTATAGTGGGCCCACCCGAACTTAAATAAAATTGTGCGTCGGTGTTTAACGCCGGGATTATTCCGGAATACATTTTTGGACTCATAGACACTACTAGGTGCGGAAAACACAGTTTTCACAACTTGTCCCGACGCAATAAATGCGTGTCACTAGTGGCGCCACCCGAACATGAACAAAATTGTGCGTCGGTGTTTCGCACACGGATCGTTTCGGAACACATTTTTGGACTCCTAGACACTACCGGGTGCGGAAAACACAGTTTTCACAACTTGTCCCGACGCAATAAATGTGTGTCACTAGTGGGGCCACCCGAACATGAACAAAATTGTGCGTCGGTCTTTCGCACACGGATCGTTCGGAACATATTTTTAGACTCCTAGACACTACCGAGTGCGGAAAACACAGTTTTCACAACTTGTCCCGGCGCAATAAATGCAGGTCGGTAGTGGGCCCACCCCATCATAAACAAAATTGTGCGTCGGTGTTTCGCACACGGTTCGTTTCGGAACACATTTTTGCACACCTAGAGACTAGCGGGTGCGGAAAACACGGTTTTCACAACTTGTCCTGACGCAACAAATGCGGGTCCGTAGTGGGCCCACTCGAACTTAAATAAAATTGTGCGTCGGTGTTTAACGCCGGGATCATTCCGGAATACATTTTAGGACTCATAGACACTACTTGGTGCGGAAAACACGGTTTTCACAACTTGTCCCGACGCAATAAATGCGTATCGATAGTGGGGCCACCCGAACATGAACAATTCGCACACGGATCGTTTCGGAACACATTTTTGGACTCCTAGACACTACCGGGTGCAGAAAACACAGTTTCACAACTTGTCCCGGCGCAATAAATGCGGGTCCGTAGTGGGCCCACCCGATCATAAAAAAATTGTGCATCGGTATTTCACGCTGGGATCGTTTCGGAATACATTTTAAGACTCATAGACACTACTAGGTGCGGAAAACATAGTTTTCACAACTTGTCCCGACGCAACAAATGCGGGTCTCGTAGTGGGCCCACCCGAACTTAAATAAAATTGTGCGTCGGTGTTTAACGCTGGAATCATTCCGGAATACATTTTAGGACTCATAGACACTACTAGGTGCGGAAAACACAGTTTTCACAACTTGTCCCGGCGCAACAAATGCGGGTCCGTAGTGCGCCCACCCGAACTTAAATAAAATTGTGCGTCGCTGTTTAACGCTGGGATCATTCCGGAATACATTTTATGACTCATAGACACTACTAGGTGCGGAAAACACAGTTTTCACAACTTGTCCCGACGCAATAAATGCGTGTCACTAGTGGGGCCACCCGAACATGAACAAAATTGTGCGTCGGTGTTTCGCACACGGATCGTTCCGGAACATATTTTTAGACTCCTACACACTACCGGGTGCGGAAAACACAGTTTTCACAACTTGTCCCGCGCAATAAATGCGGGTCGATAGTGGGCCCACCCGATCATAAACAAAATTGTGCGTCGGTGTTTCGCACACGGTTCGTTTCGGAACACATTTTTGCACTCCTAAACACTACGGGGTGCGGAAAACACAGTTTTCACAACTTGTCCCAGCGCAACAAATGCGGGTCCGTAGTGGGTCCACCCGAAATTAAATAAAATTGTGCGTCGGTGTTTGACGCCGAGATCATTCCGGAATACATTTTAGGACTCATAGACACTACTAGGTGCGGAAAACACAGTTTTCACAACTTGTCCCGACGCAATAAATGCGTGTCACTAGTGGGGCCACCCGAACATGAACAATTCGCACACGGATCGTTTCGAACACATTTTTGAACTCGTAGACACTACCGGGTGCAGAAAACACAGTTTTCACAACTTGTCCCGCGCTATAAATGCGGGTCCGTAGTAGGCCCACCCGATCATAAAAAAATTGTGCATCGGTATTTCACGCTGGGATCGTTCGGAATACATTTTAAGACTCATAGACACTACTAGGTGCGGAAAACATAGTTTTCACAACTTGTCCCGACGCAACAAATGCGGGTCCGTAGTGGGCCCACCCGAACTTAAATAATATTGTGCGTCGGTGTTTAACGCCGGGATCATTCCGGAATACATTTTAGGACTCATAGACACTACTAGGTGCGGAAGACACAGTTTTCACAACTTGTCCCGACGCAATAAATGCGTGTCCCTAGTGGGGCCACCCGAACATGAACAATTCGCACACGTATCGTTTCGGAACACATTTTTGGACTCCTAGACACTACCGGGTGCAGAAAACACAGTTTTCACAACTTGTCCCGGCGCAATAAATGCGGGTCGTAGTGGGCCCACCCGATCATAAACAAAATTGTGTATCGGTGTTTCGCACACGGTTCGTTTTGGAACATATTTTTGCACTCCTAGACACTACTGGGTGCGGAAAACACAGTTTTCACAACTTGTCCCGGCGCAACAAATGCGGGTCTCGTAGTGGGCCCACGCGAACTTAAATAAAATTGTGCGTCGGTGTTTAACGCTGGGATCATTCCGGAATACATTTTAGGACTCATAGACACTACTAGGTGCGGAAAACACAGTTTTCACAACTTGTCCCGACGCAATAAATGCGTGTCACTAGTGGGGCCACCCGAACATGAACAAAATTGTGGGTCGGTGTTTCGCACACGGATCGTTTCGGAACACATTTTTGGACTCCTAGACACTATCGGGTGCGGAAAACACAGTTTTCACAACTTGTCCCGGCGCAATAAATGCGGGTCGATAGTGGGCCCACCCGATCATAAACAAAATTGTGCGTCGGTGTTTCGCACACGGATCGTTTCGCAACACATTTTTGCACTCCTAGACACTACCAGGTACGGAAAACACAATTTTCACAACTTGTCCCAGCGCAACAAATGCGGGTCTCGTAGTGGGCCCACCCGAACTTAAATAAAATTATGCGTCGGTGTTTAACGTTGGGATCATTCCGGAATACATTTTAGGACTCATAGACACTACTAGGTGCGGAAAACATAGTTTTCACAACTTGTCCCGACGCAATAAATGCGGGTCGCTAGTGGGCCCACCCGATCATAAACAAAATTGTGCGTCGGTGTTTCGCACACGGTTCGTTTCGGAACACATTTTTGCACTCCTAGACACTACGGGTGCGGAAAACACAGTTTTCACAACTTGTCCCGCGCAACAAATGCGGGTCCGTAGTGGGCCCACCCGAACTTAAATAAAATTGTGCGTCGGTGTTTAACGCTGGGATCATTCCGGAATACATTTTAGGACTCATAGACACTACTAGGTGCGGAAAACACAGTTTTCATAACTTGTCCCGACGCAATAAATGCGTGTCACTAGTGGGGCCACCCGAACATGAACAAAATTGTGCGTCGGTGTTTCGCACACGGATCGTTTCGAACACATTTTTGGACTCCTAGACACTACCGGGTGCAGAAAACACAGTTTTCACAACTTGTCCCGGCGCAATAAATGCGAGGTCCGTAGTGGGCCCACCCGATCATAAACAAAATTGTGCATCGGTGTTTCACGCCGGGATCGTTCCGAATACATTTTAAGACTCATAGACACTACTAGGTGTGGAAAACATAGTTTTCACAACTTGTCCCGACGCAACAAATGCGGGTCACGTAGTGGGCCCACCCGAACTTAAATAAAATTGTGCGTCGGTGTTTAACGCTGGGATCATTCCGGAATACATTTTAGGACTCATAGACACTACTTGGTGCGGAAAACATAGTTTTCACAACTTGTCCCGACGCAATAAATGCGTGTCGCTAGTGGGGCCACCCGAACATGAACAATTCGCACACGGATCGTTTCGGAACACATTTTTGGACTCCTAGACACTACCGGGTGCGGAAAACACAGTTTTCACAACTTGTCCCGACGCAATAAATGCGGGTCCGTAGTGGGCCCACCCGATCATAAACAAAATTGTGCATCGGTATTTCACGCTGGGATCGTTCCGGAATACATTTTAAGACTCATAGACACTACTAGGTGCGGAAAACATAGTTTTCACAACTTGTCCCGACGCAACAAATGCGGGTCACGTAGTGGGCCCACCCGAACTAAAATAATATTGTGCGTCGGTGTTTAACGCTGGGATCATTCCGGAATACATTTTAGGACTCATAGACACTACTCGGTGCGGAAAACACAGTTTTCACAACTTGTCCCGGCGCAATAAATGCGGGTCGTAGTGGGCCCACCCGATCATAAACAAAATTGTGTATCGGTGTTTCGCACACGATTCGTTTTGGAACATATTTTTGCACTCCTAGACACTACGGGGTGCGGAAAACACAGTTTTCACAACTTGTCCCGGCGCAACAAATGCGGGTCTCGTAGTGGGCCCACGCGAACTTAAATAAAATTGTGCGTCGGTGTTTAACGCCGGGATCATTCCGGAATCCATTTTAGGACTCATAGACACTACTAGGTGCGGAAAATACAGTTTTCACAACTTGTCCCGACGCAATAAATGCGTGTCACTAGTGGGGCCACCCGAACATGAACAAAATTCTGGGACGGTGTTTCGCACACGGATCGTTTCGAACACATTTTTGGACTCCTAGACACTATCGGGTGCAGAAAACACGGTTTTCACAACTTGTCCCGGCGCAATAAATGCGGGTCCGTTGTGGGCCCACCCGATCATAAACAAAATTGTGCACCGGTGTTTCACGCCGGGATCATTCCGAATACATTTTAAGACTCATAGACACTACTAGGTGCGGAAAACATAGTTTTCACGACTTGTCTCAACGCAATAAATGCATGTCACTAGTGGGGCCACCCGAACATGAAAAAAATTGTGCGTCGGTGTTTCGCACACGGATCGTTCAGGAACACATTTTTAGACTCCTAGACACTACCGGGTGCGGAAAACACAGCTTTCACAACTTGTCCCGGCGCAATAAATGCAGGTCGATAGTGGGCCCACCCGATCATAAACAAAATTGTGCGTCGGTGTTTCGCACACGGTTCGTTTCGCAACACATTTTTGCTCTCCTAGACACTACCGGTACGGAAAACACAATTTTCACAACTTGTCCCGACGCAACAAATGCGGGTCTCGTAGTGGGCCCACCCGAACTTAAATAAAATTATGCGTCGGTGTTTAACGTTGGGATCATTCCGGAATACATTTTAGGACTCATAGACACTACTAGGTGCGGAAAACATAGTTTTCACAACTTGTCCCGACGCAATAAATGCAGGTCGATAGTGGGCCCACCCGATCATAAACAAAATTGTGCGTCGGTGTTTCGCACACGGTTCGTTTCGAACACATTTTTGCACACCTAGACACTACCGGGTGCGGAAAACACAGTTTTCACAACTTGTCCCGCGCAACAAATGCGGGTCTATAGTGGGCCCACCCGAACTTAAATAAAATTGTGCGTCGGTGTTTAACGCTGGGATCATTCCGGAATACATTTTAGGACTCATAGACACTACTAGGTGCGGAAAACACAGTTTTCATAACTTGTCCCGACGCAATAAATGCGTGTCACTAGTGGGGCCACCCGAACATGAACAAAATTGTGCGTCGGTGTTTCGCACACGGATCGTTTCGGAACACATTTTTGGACTCCTAGACACTACCGGGTGCAGAAAACACAGTTTTCACAACCTGTCCCGGCGCAATAAATGCAGGTCCGTAGTGGGCCCACCCGATCATAAACAAAATTGTGCATCGGTGTTTCACGCTCGGGATCGTTCGGAATACATTTTAAGACTCATAGACACTACTAGGTGTGGAAAACATAGTTTTCACAACTTGTTCCGACGCAACAAATGCGGGTCCGTAGTGGGCCCACCCGAACTTAAATAAAATTGTGCGTCGGTGTTTAACGCTGGGATCATTCCGGAATACATTTTAGGACTCATAGACACTACTTGGTGCGGAAAACATAGTTTTCACAACTTGTCCCGACGCAATAAATGCGTGTCGATAGTGGGGCCACCCGAACATGAACAATTCGCACACGAATCGTTTCGAACACATTTTTGGACTCCTAGACACTACCGGGTGCAGAAAACACAGTTTTCACAACTTGTCCCGCGCTATAAATGCGGGACTCGTAGTGGGCCCACCTGATCAAAAAAAAATTGTGCATCGGTATTTCACGTCGGGATCGTTCCGGAATACATTTTAAGACTCATAGACACTACTAGGTGCGGAAAACATAGTTTTCACAACTTGTCCCGACGCAACAAATGCGGGTCCGTAGTGGGCCCACCCGAACTAAAATAATATTGTGCGTCGGTGTTTAACGCTGGGATCATTCCGAATACATTTTAGGACTCATAGACACTACTAGGTGCAGAAAACACAGTTTTCACAACTTGTCCCGACGCAATAAATGCAGGTCCGTAGTGGGCCCACCCGATCATAAACAAAATTGTGCATCGGTGTTTCACGCTCGGATCGTTCCGGAATACATTTTAAGACTCATAGACACTACTAGGTGTGGAAAACATAGTTTTCACAACTTGTCCCGACGCAACAAATGCGGGTCCGTAGTGGGCCCACCCGAACTTAAATAAAATTGTGCGTCGGTGTTTAACGCCGGGATCATTCCGGAATACATTTTAGGACTCATAGACACTACTTGGTGCGGAAAACATAGTTTTCACAACTTGTCCCGACGCAATAAATGCGTGTCGCTAGTGGGGCCACCCGAACATGAACAATTCGCACACGGATCGTTTCGAACACATTTTTGGACTCCTAGACACTACCGGGTGCGGAAAACACGTTTTCACAACTTGTCCTGCGCTATAAACAGCAATACGTAACTGAACGAAGTACAC
>JAUNZO010004791.1:0-114644 GCA_031894775.1 Chloris gayana | reverse complement strand
TATGGTGAAAGATAGTAACGAGTTCCTAAGCATGATACTAATACATCATTAACATAGTTAACAATACATCTAGGTTGATTCTAGTGATCTAATGGCAATCGAGGGTATAATGTTCGCATCTATAGTGATTTGAACATTATCATACAACAATTGGGCTCTAGCAAAATATTTGCAAGGATAGTGCATATTAAGAATAGCTTCCTATATAGGTGTGAGAATAAGCAGAGTAATAAGATCAATTATGATCAAGGAATTGATAGAGCTTGCCTCCTAACGCGTCCTCGAAGTCTTCCTCATAGTCGAGGTCTTCGGGCTCCTCGCTCCTGGTTCTCCTCGTCTACGAGACGGCGTTAGAGCACGTAAGCTACGTCACATAAAATAATAAAAGCAAAAAGTAATAATGAGGGAAAACCAAGTAAACTAGAGTGAAGAGGAAGGTTTCGGGGGCTAGGGTTTGTCATGACGATTCCAACGGCGTCAAAATCGCCAAACACGGAGCTACGGTTGAAAAGTTATGGTCGTGGGAAGTCCGGGGTTATTTTTTTGTAAAAATCAGCTATGGTTCCTATAAAAGAATAAATAAATTTTGGTAATTTTGGAGAAGTGGAGGGGCTAAAATGCAAAAATGCATTTTGGGCTAGCCGGGGACCTATTTGTAATTTTTGAAAAGCTCAGGGGGCTTTATGTAAGAATCTAGGGGCTCTTAACTAGTATGGGGACAGGTCGGGGGTCTTATGTAAATGTGGCTTTTCCTGGAATTAGGGATTTATTTTTAAAAGGGAAAAGGCGGGAAAATCCGGGGACGTGGATCTCCGGATCAACGACCGAGATTTAAATAGGGCAAGGGTATGCCCGATCTAATCTCAACCGTTTGGTCGAGATCCGACGGTGGGAGTGCGGCGGCGAGGCTCGACGGCGGCCGGGGGTGGTGCGGCGGGGAGGCTCGTCGGAATCGAGGCTTCCGGCGGTCGAAGGCGGCCGAGAGGGAGGGGAGAGCATGTTGGGGTTTGGGAGGTGGTGGCGGAGGTGTGGGTAGGGGTGACGACGCGGGCGGCACCGAACGGGGATGAGCTGCCCCGCCGGAGCTTGTCGCGGCGGCGGTGAAAAGGGGAAACGGCCGAGGGCCTTGTTTGGAGGAGGCGAGGTGGTCGGGGAGGTGTGTGACGTCGTGGCGGAGCCGGGCGGCACTAGGCTAGGCTCGAGGGGGTCGGGGGTGGCCGGGCGGCGAAGGGGAACGGTGGGGCGGCTCGCGGCCGGTGGCGGAGCGAGGGAGGGAGGGGAGAAGGGGAGCCGAGAGGGAAGCTTGCCTGCGAGCTCGGGCGGCTGCGGTGGCGAGCGGATGCGGAGCGGGGCGGCTTTTATAGCGGGGAGGAGGGGAGGTGCGGCCATGGCGAGGCGACCCGGGAAGGGAACCGCCGGGGGAAGCAGCGGCGGTCGGCTCGGCACAAACGATGTTCGGCCCGGCCGCTTGGCGTGGTGCGACGGGGAGAGGGGGCTGGTATGGCGGAGCTTGTGCGTGCGGCGTGGTGACCAAGGGGATAAGGGAGTGGGAAGGAGCCGGGGGGCTTGGGCGCGTGAGCGTGGTCGGCGGGGTGCGCGTGGAGTGCGGAGGCGGCGCTAGCGGGTGGGGAACGGGGTGGCGAGGCACCGGCGCACGACGCGCGTCGTGCGCTCGCGTTGCGCGGCGAGGAAGAAGAAGGGGGCCGGGGGTGGTGCTGGTGGGCTGGGCCGGAGAGAGAGAGGTAGTGGGCCCGGGAGAGGAAATGGGGTAGGGCGACCGTCTGGGTTTAATTTTCTTTTCTATTTTTCCTTTCTTCACTCCTTAGTCAAAATAATAAATAAATACATACATACATAAATAAAATCAAAAAAATTCCAATGAGTCAAAAGTGAAATGAAGAAAAACAAAAGTAAAGCAAATAAAATAGAAACAACCAAGTTTGCAAGAGTTAGGTTTTTATTTAAAAATTCTATGTGTTGTTTTCCTATGTATGTAATTGGGTTTTAAATTTCTAGTCAATTTTTGTAAATGTTTTTCCTGAATAAAATAAAATGTTGTATTTAGTGATTTTTATTTTGGCCAAAAATCGGGGTGTTACACGGCGTGGCACCACCAGCCGGCGGAAGTGGTCGCGGGGACGAGGCGGCGGGCGGAGTTGCTCGCTAGGGACGGCACCGGAAGCCACGAGGGTGGCGGCGCGCTGGGCGGTGGGAAGTGGTCAGCAAGTGTAACACCCCAAAAATTTAAAACTTAAATCAAATTCAAAATTTGTAACTAATTTAAATTTTTAGGATTTATCTTGCGATTCATGATTTTTCGAAAAATAAAACGCTATTAAGTAAATAATCTAGAGGGGAATGAAATTTTGAAAATAGTAAAATTTATTGTTAAGTGCTTGCTTGTTTTATTCCTTTTAATTGTTTCATTGATTTTTCTCCAAATTAAAACTCCAAGTATCCTTGCAAGTCCTCACAAAAGACAACCAAATCCTAATTCAACCCCCAAAAATCCGGAGAAATTACGAAAGCAATTTAACCCTACGTGGGCCTCCTTTCCTTTTTCCAATTTCCTGGCCCGAGCATGCTCCTCCCACCGGCCTAGCCCACGATCCCGGGGCCCCACACCGTCATCTTCCCCGTCCAACGCGACCACGACGCCGCGCGTCGCTTCTCGGCATGCCGCCACCGGGGCCCCTCCCCGCTACAGCCGGCCACCCCGCGCTTCACGCGGTCGCCGCCAGCCTCGCTCACGCCCCAAAGCCACCGCCCTTATCTCCTCGTTCCTCGTGTCGCCTCCCGACACCGTCCGTACCCGGCCTCATCGCCGCCGTCGCCTCCGTCCAAGCGGCCGAGCACGGGCGTCGTCACGTGCCGACCCGACCGCGAACAACCCCCGCTCCGCCGGCTCGCCATCGAGCCGTACCAGCACCCCCCCCGCCCGTCTCTCCGCGAATGCCGTCACCCCCCCTCCGCCTTGGCCGCCACGCCGCTCCGGCTATAAAGCCGTGCCGGCAAGCCCGCCTCTCCCCACACCGGCGCAAGCATCGCCACCTTCTCCCCTTCCACCCCCGTGCGCCGCAAAGCCGGCTTGAGTAGCTCGGCCCCTCCCACGCTAGGCGCCTCCGCTTCCCCGTGTCGCCCGCTGCCACCCCCACTTCCCCTTGCTAGCCTCCACCGCCGCGTGCATCGGCGAGGCCGCAACACGCTCGCCCGGCGTCACGACCGCCCCGCTTTCCACGTGCACGGGCCTCCGCACCGGCACCGTTGCTGCCCCCTCCCCCTCCACCCATATAGCTCATCCAAGCCGCTGCCGTGCAACAGACATCACCCCTCCCGACCGTGCCCTGCGCTACGGATCCTTCTCAATATTATGTTTAGGACCCTAAAAATTTACAAAAAGGTCCATGGAACTTCGGACTTCATATCCTTTGATCCGGAACTCCGTCACGGGTGATTCTTGCGCTCACGTGATCGTCCCGACGCATAGAATATTTTGCTAGCCACCATAATCTCATCCCGTCATAATCTTTCCCCCTTACCCCCCTTAATCTCCCATCTCCACCGTACGAACCCCGTTTCCACCAATCCTTCCGCCGTTGAATTCTTAAATCTCGGCATATCCAAACTAGACCCCCATAATCCAGATATTGCCCTCCTAAACTTCGACCTATCCCTACCAGCCATTGGCATACGCTAAACCTTTTGATTTAAATGGAGTTTAATTGGAGCTTAATTTCTTTTTTAATTATTTATTTTCTTTTCCGTATTAGCTTGACGTATGATAGAGACGGAGAATCCGAAGGAGCCCAAGCTGGAGACGTCGCCCGAGGTCTAAGTCTCAAGATGGATTCCGACGCCAAGCCAAGTAACGATGTGAGGCACGACTACTAAGGATATAGTGTTGCCGGGCAAGCTCTAACTATCCTTTGATCATATTTATCCTATGAAAAGTAGTGTAGAACCAACCTAGAGCCTACTCTATATTGCATGCTCTCTTGAGTTCTATTGTTTCCTTTGCATGAAATACCACCTAATTGTTTACTTGGTAATTCTGTTTTTGTTACCAAAATCCCGCCTTGATTGCCTTACCCTACCACCTCATAAACTCCACCTATAGCGACATTAGATGCCTAATGTACAGAATATTGCTATGCCTAGAAGCGCTTAGGAACTTTGCGATGATACTCATCGCCACACTTTACCATATATCTATTTTATGAAAATGTGTGAAAATGAGCTTGGTGGTGTGTGTTGATGGGTGGGTGATTAGACCAACTGTGTTAAGGTGAAGTTGAGTGGAAAATGTTACTGGTCGTGGGCGAAACTCCTAGTACTGGTGTAGGGTACTAGATGATTAGGTGTTGTCCATTTGCGTTGGATGAGTGTTTGCCCTGCCATATAAGGACCGGTTCTTCGTACCCCAAATTGGTGATTTAATGTACAACCACGGAACCTGTTATGGACAGGATCGTGCACCAAACCTTGGGTTACGCAGCAAGCAGTTCCACCGGGTGTAGTAGATGACGGAGATCCGGGGATCGTTTATTTGGTGAAGTCCAGTACTTGGCACATATTTGGTGGACGGTATGCTTGTGTCATATCCGTCGGATCCCCGGGCATTCGGGGTGGACATGTGTGCGTGCCTAGTTGCGGTGGCAGCGTTATGTGTTCCGAGGCTAAGAACATATAGCTTGTGGGTAAAGTGTACCAACCTCTGCAGAGTGTATAAAACTATCCCGATGTCCGTTGTCACGGTATATTGACACGCCAAATCTTGAGCTCTCGTTGATTAGCCACAAATATTAAACCCTTGATGTGTGAGTGGGCAGCCTTGCGCCTGTGAGTTTTGGATAGGTATTTGGTGTGGATATTGAAGATCCATCCATGTTAAAACTTCAGGAAGCGGCGAGAAGGGATTTATACTCTCCCCGGGGCCTACCAACTAAAATATTGACAGGTCTCTCTTTCTTTGATATCTATTCTTAGTCAGCCTCGCATTGCTTAGCTGCTAGCACAAATATCAAACCCTTACCTATATCCTTGCTACAACCTCCATGCATAATTATACCCTTTGAGTAGTGTTGGAGCTTGCTGAGTACCTTATATACTCACGGTTTGTTCATTGTGATTTTTAGTGAATAAACTCCGGAAGAGATAGAGACGGTTAAGTTTCGTCGTATGCTCAAGTTGATCTGTGGATGATTGAAGTGATCGGTTGTTGCCCTTTCCGCTGCATACTCCGGATTGTCACTTAGCATTAGACTATCCGTTTGTACGTACCAACTATTGATCCAGGGATTGGTACATGATGCATAGAACCCCTCCGAGGGAGGGGTGTCACAGCAAGTTACTCCATGGCGGTAGGTTGACGAAGACTTGGAGCAACCGATCGATGGCGGCAAGTTACGTGGCGGCTTCGGCAGGGGTCGCGCGATAACTTCGTCCCTTATTGAATACGTTTTTCCTTCCTTTTAGTCGATTGAAAAGGAAGAGGAACATTCAATTGACACGCCCGATCGTAGATTGGGGCTAGCGAGCGTAGTATGGCTAACGGGTCTGCTATTTTTTTGGTGTGATTTGATTTAATTTGTAGTTTGAAAATTTGTGTAGGGTTATGTGTTTTAGTAAAAAAGATGCATTCCAAAAATTTATCTTATAAAAAAAATTATGTTTTGTCATTTATTTGCATTATTTTCTCTTAACGGGTCTGAAAAAAAGTAGAGAATCCACCAAAACCAGGGTGACTAAAAGTTGCTCAATAGCATGTCCCTAATAAATATGATTAGACAAGGAAAACTATTCCCTAATTAATCATGTCTTGGTACGATAAATGTTGTTCAAAACAAATTGTATTTCTAATGTGGAAGGAGTATATGGTAGTTAGAAATCTTGTCTTACCAAAATTAGGTTTTCACTGCCATTTTGGTTTACATCCTTCGGTTGCTAAGTCAATATCCTCCTTATTAGTCATTGACACGTATTTATTTAGCCTGTTGAACATCTGTGTTTCACGTATTTCATGCCAAAGAAATTTCTGCTGAAGTTAAGCCTGATGAGAAAATACGTTTGATTTGTGCATGTTCTGAACTTCCAGCTCTGCTAGCTACACACAACATTGCTCTGATCCTTGCCATAAACAACGAAGAAATTTCAGCAAAGATGAACCTAGGTGATAACAGACCTCGGTTCAGGCGAGTAGCGTTTCTACACATTTCGAAAACATTACACGGCATCGGGGAAAAATAGGCCAGGATCGTATTAGCCCATTTTGCTCTCATAGGTTATCATAAAGCACTCTAATTTTCAGTCGTTTTGCAATCTTGCGATGTACTTGTCATAAAACTCGCCCGCCTTCTCGAGCTCACCCAGTTCGGTGTAGCAGTCTGCTATTGCTCCGTATGCTTCCGTCACACCCGAATCTTCTCCTGTCATCTTCGAGATGTTTAACACCATGGAATGGTACTTTATGGCCTCTTTGTACTTTCCTTGTCTTTGCAGGGATGCTCCTGAAGAGTACAATGAAATTCAGTTACGTGGATTTGGAAAACACGTCAAAACGTTTCAAGGTAGCATAGTTATTTGTTGAGACACACTGACATAATTCTACAGCATTTATATGATCTCAAGTTTCAATTCTCAATCAAACAACCTAATATTTCCAAATAGCATATATGAATGATTTGAAGAAAAATAACTCAAGCAAATATGATGCCCTCAAAGCAATAGTGACATGCATTATAATGTACTAAATGTTTGACATGCATTGAAAATTTGAAATCCATAAAGTAAAGAACAGACCTAGTCCTCGTGCAGCCTTCTTCTCTTCAACATGATCACTTAAAGATTGTGCAAGATCAAGTGCAGCCTTAAACTCAGGAAATGCTTTCTCAGGAGTTTGGTTTCTGAGGTGATTCTTCCCACTCCTCAGATAGGCAATTAAGCGCTCTTTCTGAGGATCGACAATGACATCTGATTCTTGTATCTTGCTGCCAACTGGTGCATAGCTCAAAGTAGGAGCATAAGATTCAATCTTGGCTTGTCTTCTTAGTGCAGCATTTATCTGCCGTAACTGATCATTCAGCCTTGTCAGCTCCCCTCTCCTCTGTCTTGCAAGGAGCCCTACAGGATACCTTTATTGTTCAACTTCAACATAATAAAAACTTCCAAATGATTCATATTAAAAACACAACATCTGAACTATGGCATATGAACTATTGCATTTACTTGTCAGCAAGAAAAATAAAGGTAGTCATCGCAAAAGAGAATATATAGGTACAAATGGTGGCAGAAACCAAAAAACCTATACCATCTCTTTAATCACTAGAAAGAAAACAGTCATTTTGGAACTGGAAGCAAAAATTAAGGAAATAAGCACCCAGTTGGATGACAGCATGATAACTATGGCCCTGCTAGTTTCCACTTGTGGTTCTTAGGTTCTGCTTTAACAGTCCGAAGCTGAAACAAGCAGCGGAGATTTTGGTCAGTATTCTAAAATCTTAACCTCGCAAAATCCAGAATCTCGCAACCCACTTTCCTCTTATTGTTGCAGATTCTAGTTCAGACTGTGAAATGGGTGTTATCGTAATGGTTAGGATTCTTAATAGCACCCAGAATCCTGAGTTCGATTCCCTGTAGGAGCAAATTTTGAAGCTGGGATAGAAAAAGGTCGCTCACTGCGTCCCATGGTTGTCATCATGCATACAAGTTGGACAGACCCAATGGGGGTGGATCCTCGAGCATGAGCTGGGCTCAAAGCATGGGTAAAGTCTGATCCACAAGGTGCAGGTCATCATGCTGCAGCCAGGTTCCGGTTGAGCTCTCTACTAATACAATACCTCCATTTTGACAGATGGAGGTATTGTTGCAGAGAGGAATTGGCTTTGGTCATTGAAAGGGCAAAGCCTTCAGTCAAAACACTGTTGCATAACTTCATATGTAATCTGCCTTGATTTTGTTTTCCTTGTTTTTTCTTGGCAACTTGAAGTTGCAAATTTTCTAAACAACTTTGTCTTCCCTACTGACTTCGGTCAAAAAAAAAACCTTGGGGCAGTCTTTCCTCCGCGGGCCAAGCTTTTTTTTTAGATTCTTTGTTCAGAGTGTACTACATGCAGCCCACAATCTCACAATCTACTTTTTGTTTTACCTTTTGGGACACAATTGTTAACAATCAAGCTTTTTACAATCCATTGGATTCTTAAAATCTCAAGTGCAAACAAACAGGCACTAAATTGCTATTCCATGTAACTTTTTTGACATTCAAGATGTGCATCTCAATCATTGTAGAAGCGTCAGTTACCTTACACTGCAAAGGCACAATAAAATTTTGTATGCTTTATATTTGACCAGCGGCATTTTTGAAAAATAGAAGTCTGAATATTCATAACATTCTATATCACATATGTTAGACGGTAGTACATTAAAAAGCATAAGCACATAGTCAATAAGACAATATTCGTTATACATGTCATGATGAAACTGGAAAGTCCTTGATTCAATTTACAGCATGATAAGCCTTACCTCCAACAGTAGCACCGACCATAGCTATTGCAAACAGCAAAGGCATGTTTGGCAGAGAATACTCTTGCTCACATGGTTCTGCTAAACAGCCAGGTGGTAGAACATAAAAGATAAAACTACTTAGAAGACCTGCTTTCCGGAAACAGGAAAATGCAACTTCCTGCAAATGGTACAAGGAAGTAATGAGTTGCGTAGAATTATGTTCTAATGTAGCTTTATTAAAATTAAGATAATATTGTTTTTGAAAAAGAATAGCAGAAATGTTCATCCATTGGAAGAAGTTAGTTCCGTTTAAGCTTTACTATAAATAAAAGGTTTGTTTCAGTCACCAGATGATTACATGATAAATGGAGAGCAAGGGACTCACCATCATACCTGAAGATGAAAAGTAGACCTTAGGAGATCATGTTGTTCTCTATTAGCTGCAAGGATGATATCCTGCTTACGATCAGTGTGATCAGTCGAGGACAAGGCCTGCCGAGCTGCAGAACACTTGGCCGGCAAGGAAACCCTTCCAACCCGGTCAGCTAGAAATGGAATTGTCTTCTCTGCAGGGCAAATTTCACATGTCAGATGCGTGTTTTTTCTGTAATTTCCCTATCGTATAAATTGTTTCGACCATCTTTATCCACAGCTGTATATATTTGAGTTTGGTACCCATAATGAATATAAGTGCTATTTAGAATAGACCCAAGGTAATATAAACTGGTGAAAAAAAAGATTAATATTTAATTTATTGATCTTGATAAACAACACACGTAATTTTGTATTATTAATAATACCAAGTATTTAAATAACATGATCTCTGATATTGCAGCATAAACTAAACAAGCTGTATTGACCAACACACAACACGATTGTATCACCTAGACTGCGGTCTTCATAACGAAAAATGAAACAAGCATACTAGTCGCAGATAGGCTAGGAAAAGATGCTAATGCTATGTACAAAGAATTGGGGAAGAGTCCTGCGCCTTTGACCATACATAATAGGTCCACCAACTCAATCAAGAGAGGGGAAGGTGAAAACAATTCTTCAAGCACCTCCCGCGCGCGGCGGTATAGATGTGAGAGAGACCGCTAGACAAATCCGACTGATTCTACTCCTACTGAGCTTGTAAGGGATTTTACACAACTAAGCGAAGGAAATAAGGCCCCGAGAAATGGAGCTGTGACGATATCGATTCTAGACCAGAAAGGAGTGACAATGAAGGAATGTGGCAAGAAAGAACTGCGCAACACTCACTGGAGACCGTAGAAGGGACTCTCGCGTGCGGGAATTCCCTCTCGCCGGAGCTCCCACGAGGCTTCGCCAGCGCCGGAGCGGAGGGCTGCAGGACAAGCGCCATGCGAAGAAAGGATAACGGAGGGAAAGAAAACTCGCGAGGGGCTGATATCCCTGACCCCGGACCCGGAGGGATGTGTTGCTTTTACATCTGAGCCCCTGGAAACAAAGAGGATCTTACGAACCCAGAACGCAGCACCACCCGACACGGTTGCGTAATTGGCAGTTACGCTTCCGGTAAGGGCTTGTTTGGGGACTCAATCCCTACGGAGATTTCGGCCTCTTTTTTCGGGGACGATCTGGCCTTTTCGGATGTCCGATGAGCCACAAGATCTCTGGGCCAGCCCAACCATTTTCTCTTCAATCCAAAGGAGAGAGAAAAGTCCTAAAAAAGAGAGAGAGAGAGATACCCTTCAGTATTTTTTTTTTTTGGTAAGTTCGAATTTCATCAAATATTCAAGTCTAACGTACGTTTTACCTTCTTTTTCATTATTTGTGTATATGATCACACTTTTTCAAACTGGATAAATGGAATGACCCTACTTTGTTTGAACCATTTAATCTTTTTGTATTTCAAAGCATTTGTAACATGATTACATATTAATATATTTTTTCTTTCAGGTTAAAAAACAGTAGGAAGGCAAGGAACTAACTTTCTCTCCTATTCTTCCCCTCGGTGCCCCGTTCATTCCTTACCTTGTGCAACCAAATCCCCGAATCACGGAGTGCATCAGTTCCATCGCTGTTAGTGCAAATGGTCTATTAGGTGCGGCGCAAAGGTGCAAACAGTTCCATCCAGCCCAAGGATCTTGATCCCACCATCCACGATTAGGCAGCGGCCTTCTACAAATCTGCAGAAACACCCCACGTGAATTATCTCACCACTAATTATTTCCGCAATCGTCCTCCCCTGTCTTCTGATCCGTGTCTCTGAGTCTCTCCATTGTTGCTATCGATTTGCAAGGATTGGCTGATGTACGCCTCAACGTTCATGACGGCTGGATGGCAAGATGAAAATGCTTTTTGCATCTGCATGCCTACGGAGGTCACGTGAGAGACAAAGCGATCAGCGCCACATGACCGGCCGACAACGGCGCGAGAGAACACCAGCTACAAAGGCCTTACCGTGCACTGAAGGTAACATTAGGATCATAAGAAGCGACATATTCAAATGGGGAAGAAAAGATAAGAACAAACCATGAGACGTAAACATTGACAAACCTTAACCTTTTTAATGTGTGATGACAATAGTCGCAACAAAGATCTCAGGAGGATGTGTTTGTTCTCCCTCGTTCTGGCGTCAGTCTCTAATCCATCCATGTATATGCCACGGTCTGCATGTTTAACAGTTGTGTGGTTGGATGGCAATCTCATTACCGGATCAAACAAAGGGAAAAATCGATGTAGTTTGATGTCATATAGGTCCACATCTTTATTAGAATGTATAAAACTATCTAGGATCTATGTGGCATTTTAGGTATCATTATTAGACCGCTTTTAGTAAGAACATTGGTAAAAAAACTTTCACATGTTATATCTATAGATGATCGATCGGGCCAACGAGACAAATCGTCAATAGTGTAAAATGATGGCAAAGAGCACCATATGACATGTCATAATTAGTTTAACAAATCTGATATAATTGATTATTCGAAAAAGAAAAGCAGAAATCTTTTTTGTTATAGTACCTCATGTTTGGCTTTTGGTGAAACTTGGTGCCCACTCAAACTAAACCAGAGTTGTTTTTCCAACTTTCACGAAAACCAATTCACTTTTTACGGTTTTATAAAACATGATTATAACAAAGATATGAATCTAAATAACACAATATGGTAAATTTAAAGATGTGTTGATGTATTTTTTAAATCCATAAGCCTAGATGACATGACGAGACAAATTTCCATATATGTTTGTGCAACTTACTCTTTACTGTGTGTCGATAAAAGACACACAACATAGTTCTACCCGTAACCTACCGACCTATTATCCTGACTTTTCCCCGTCCCATGTTCCCGTCTTTTTCCAATCCTCTCACGCCCTCCGCTCTGTCTCGCAGAAGAAAACCCAAACCTTCTAGAACATTCCAGAGCCTCCTCGTGCTCAAGTTCTCCGCCATGGCCTCCTCCTCCTCCTCTCCCTCTCCCGCTCCCGCCCCTCCCAGCGTCCGGCTCCCCACGTATCTACCTCTGGTCCGCGAATCCCAGCTCACGTGCCGCAACCCTAGGTCCAACCTCCCGAGTGGTGGACATGACGCCGCATCTCCTTTGCGCAGCGTACAACAGGACATGCCCCAAGTCAAGAGTGAGTCCTTGTGGCGCCATTAAAACCAACAATTTGTTTGATTCTAGTAAAAGATGAGATTTTTATTGCACGGCGGTGGGGTTTTGACTTGAGTGCTTATACGGTACATTACTTTAATATGAGCCGTTTATTTCTTATAATCAAATAGTCTAGATTGATTGTTACCACCTTAACTCCCACCGTGATAACAAGTGGTAATTTGAGGTGAGAACAGGTGGTATGGGTATTTTGGGCAAAAATATAATGGCATTTGGTAATTATATAGATATTTAGGAGTAAACTATTAACAGGAAATCTTATATTTACTAAGTTGGAGGCTCCTTTTGAGGCCTTCACGTTAATCGGACGAAAATACTAGAAATTCTCACAAAAAAGCAAAACATCAGACCGTCAAATCAAATGCTCGATTAACAATTGTCATCCGATCTAACATGGTTAAAATTTCCCACCTATGCGATTATCAATCTATATCTATACCCAATATAATAAATTTGGTGGAGTCGTCTACGCCTTATCCTCCAAAACCCGTCGCTCGCACCCGTCGCTGTCTTCTTCGATCGATCTCGCCTCGCCCGCCGCTCGCCCTGTCGCCACACCTCCCCACGACCCCACCCCAGGTCTGCTCCTCCCGGACCTCCGGCCTCCCGCACGCCCGCGCGATTGGGTTTCCCCGAGGACGGTCGCTGCCGTTGCGCCTCCACCTCCCCTCCGCCCAAGCCTCTGCATGCTCGCTTCCTCTCCCCGTTGCTCTTCCTCCGCTCCCCAGCTTCGAGCAACAGTAATGTCGTCACTACGCCGCGCCCAACCCTCCTCACCAAGCAGCAGTCGTTGGTCGTCGCGACGCTGCTCCATCTCCTCATCGAGCAGCAGTTGTTGGTCGTCGCGACGCTGCTCCCGCTTCGGCACTCCTCCTCCCCTTCAGATCACTACTAGAAAACACCCCCTATAAACACGCTTTATTTAAGGTCTAGATACGTTTATTTTGTCTCAATCAAAAAATAGAGACGTCTTCATAAATCGTGTCCGAGGCATCTCCGAATGTGCCGTGTCAAAGCTTGGTAAATATGATTTTTGAAAACATGTCTATTGAAGTATAAGACGTTTAATAGAGATGCTATAAAGCATAGATATGTTTATAGATACGTTTTCACGAATGCGTTGTATGTATTATAGTAGACACGTTTTGTGACATGTTAATAATCTTAGACACGATTTTATTGATACGTTTAGACTGTGTTTCTATCAATATAGACACATTGTATACAATGCATAAAAAAATATTCTTGTAAAACTTGTTCTAAACGATTGACTTATTCATGCAATTAGTAGGAATTGAACCTGCGACTTCGTCATTTCTACAAGCTCATCTAACCAACTCACCTAGGAAACAAAGTTGACATTCTTTGACCATATAATTTTTTATATGCATGTTCTCTTAGTGCATTAACGTCTCTAGGATTTTCAATAGCATGTCAAAAATGTCTCTAAACGAGGGTAGATACGATAAAAACGTATCTAATCATCTCACTTTTTATACGATTTCAATAACGTGTTAGCAAACGTGTCCGATGTCGTGGGATACGATTAAAGCATCTCTCAATCCCATATCATTTTGAGATTCCCTCTAAAACATGTCAACAAACGTCTTTACGTTGGATACCGATGGTTCAAAGCGTGTCTAAAATCGTAACACTTTGTGATGTTTTACAAAGCATGTCAAAAAACGTGTTTATCGTTTTATTTACGTTAAAGCGTCTCTAAGAGCATGTCATGTTGACATATTCTCAAAATCGTGTCAAAAGGTGTGTCTAGCTACTTATGTAGGCACGCTTACAAAAACGTAGCAATATAAACGTGCCTAGAGGCCATTTTTCTTGTAGTGGATTTGCGCCACGACGAGGCTGCAATCGTTGAGAGACTAGCATGAGTTTTCGAGCGATGCTCCCTCTCCCTCCTTCCCTTACAGATCGAGATCCGCCGTGTAGGATCCCTGGTTGTAGGCGGCAAAAGGCGGTGGATGGGCGAGCTTGGCCGCCTGCGCGAGAGCGGCACAGGGTGCTTTCCTCTCACTGCCCTTCTGAATGGCCTTGCTCCCTTCTCATCCTGCAAAAAAAGATTTCAGTACATGTTTCTCTGATTGAATGTATGATTTCAGTATCAACATCATGTCATTGCATCAGTTGGTTCGAGAGCACCTCGACCTTTGAGTGGCAGCCAAAGGAGGAGCAGTATCAATGCTACAAATTGTATGTTAGTAACAGTCAGTGTTTGTTCTCTTTTAGCTATACATAAGTTGCACTTTTTTCAAGCTAATTAGTAAATGCGTAAAATGCAAGATTAGTTGGGATTCTCTAATTTGGTTTGTTTCATTGTTTGTAGGCCGTATGACATCAAGAGAGTTTAGACAAATATGAGCTAAAGCAGGTTCAGAATGTTTTTTTTTTAAAAAAAATATGATTTTTGGACTTGAGGATTTAGTAACCAGAGATAATAGTTTGCCATCTTGCCACTAGAGTCTGCATAGATGGAGCTGACCTGAGGTAAGGGTTCCTGAGAAGAAGAAACCTGTTATGAATCAAATTTTTATGCTCTTGGCTTTTCGCTAGATACCAGAAATCTATAGGGTTGTTATCTGAGAGTGTGTTTTCAAAAGAACCGGATATTACTTTTGCACATTTGGTTCTACTCACAATTTGATTATGAGCCAATGCTACTTTTGCTGCGGTGCATTCATCGTTTCAAAGGTTATTTATTTTTGTTCTGTAGCACAGGAATCCATTCTGTTTCTATTTGTGTATATGTTTCTCACATGTAGAATCCAATTGTTACAACTCAGATCCTTCTAAAAAAAATTAAGTAGATAATTTTTTCATGTTGAAACTGCACTCCTGGTTGATGAAAGATATGTTAGTATAAACGTTGCAATATTTCTTTATTTCTATTAAACCATAAAGCACATGTTTTGCATGTAATAGCACTGCTCTTTTACGGACCTGTTGTTTTACTTACGAGTGAAGCCTTGCTCCAAGCACAGATAGAATAAATATTGAAGGAGCAAAACATGCAATCTTTCTTAACTTTGGTTGATTCTTTTATTTAGGCCCACAGGCCTCGTTTTTTTTATTATTTCAGTTTCTGTTGCTTTTTTTAACCTTTTGCTATACATATTATAGCTTTCCTTTTATCAGTGAAAAATGTGTAACAGTAGGGGACATATCACAGTCTCGGCAATAATATGCTCTGACAAATTTTTGATATCCCAATACTATATTAACATTAGTATAATATATCTAATCACTTTACAACATTTTTATTTTGCGCATGATAAATTTGACCACTTTACATCTTTCTATCCACTTAAAATTATCATGAACATCCATTTGATATAGCTTCCATGTAAAGAAAAAGTATTCTCCTACTGCATCTTTGATGCATGTTTTCTCAATTGTTCTTTTCGGTTTAACCATTTGTGAAAGTGAGACACTCTTTTAAATCGTTCTGTCTTTTTGCAATCATATCATTTTGGTTATCCATCCTGCATGTTTGAGCAATAGAAAAAAATGGAAAATTTCCTTCATTGCCAACCATTGACAAAGAAGATGAGGCCCTCCCGAGATGTAGGTCAGGTCACCTTTCTTTCCATTGTCACCGCTAGACAGGACTTTTCATTATTTTCATGTAATCCAGTCCATTCGTATTTATAAAAATCTGCTCATACTTCTTGGAGGGTTTTAGAACTGTTCCTATTCCACTGAATGACTGCTTTGCACTCAAATAAATAGCTTCAACATAGCACTGGTACACTACCATTCCTTGTGGATTTTGCCTTGTTTTAGGAGCTATGCCTGCATTCTAACCTTTGACTTCCTCCTGTGTTTACACAAATTTCAAGTTTGAGGAACAAACAGATAGGTTAGAAACAATTACGCCTTGGAAATGAAGTTCATAGATCCCATCAGTAGGTTGACTTGGGGGTTAAGTTGAAATATAATTATGACTTAATCAGCTTTCCCGCGTTTGCAGCATATAACCTCAGAATGTGATGCATCTGATATACTTCATACTCTCAGAAATTGTATAAATTTTTAGATCAGTTGTCTATTCTATTTTCTGTAAAATTACAAAGTAAAACTTTTTATAGACTGATGGTCTCTCCGTGATGGCGCAGTTACAGGCGTGCAGCACTCGTTCGCCTTGAGTGACGAGCATGGCATGCTGAGGTTGACGGCTGACCGGACAGAGACTGCCCAGCGACACCAACTGTGGTGGCCGCACACATGCTAGACCAACTGCTAGCCTCGACAAGCGCATCACTGTCGTACCAATCCATCATCCATTAGCAGAAGTTGTGAATTGTCCCTTTCACTTCTCTTCATCTCCCTTTACCACCAAATCCACTTTGCCTTCTCCATGCTCGCCTGATCTTCTTTTTAAACTGCTCTGCTTCCCTCTTCTATTCCCACATATTGATGTATGCCAAATTCACAGCTATCTTCTAAAAAAGTGTTGCCCATGTGTACAAGCGATAGCAACCAGAGCACTCCATGCCTCCGAACTATTCGATAGAATTCCAATGCAAAATCCAACATGAACTGATGTTGATCAGTTTCATTAGCATATAAAAAAGATCAGTTTCATTAGACCTTCAATTCCTTCTATAAAAATTCTCCAAGATTCATGGCAAGTTAATTCCATAAACTGATGTCATTGCATCGTCTTCCACAGAGATTTGAGATGTTTCGTACCTTTAGGATGTGATCAGCTGGTTCCAGAGCACATCGACATTTGAGTTGCAGCCAAAGGAGGAGCAGTATCAATGCTACAAATTGTATGTTAGTAACAGTTGGTGTTTGTTATCCTTTAGCTACACAGAAGTTGCACTTTCAAACTAATTAGTAAATGCGTAAAATGCAAGATTAGTTGGGACTCTCGAATTTTGTTCGTTTCATTGTTTGTTGGCCGTATGACATCAAGAGAGTTCATACAAACATGAGCTAAAGCAGGTTCAGAATGCTTTTTTTTTCTGAAATTTATTATTTTTAGACTTGAGGATTTAGTAACTAGAGATAACAGTTTGCCATCTTGCCACTAGAGTCTGCATAGATGGAGCTGACCTGAGGTAAGGGTTCCTGAGCAAGAACAAACCTGTTATGAATCAGATTTTTTATGCTCTTGGGTTTTGTCTAGATAGAAGTATAGGGTTGTTATCTGAGAGTGTGTTTTCAAAAGAACCGGATATTACTTTTGCACATTTGGTTCTACTCACAATTTGATTATGAGCCAATGCTACTTTTGGTGCAGTGCATTCATCGTTTTAAAGGTTATCTATTTTTGTCCTGTAGCATAGGAACTATTATTTACATCCGTGGGTGAAGTACAATCACGCCTTATGAGCACATCTGAACAGTGAAGCCTGTCAAGCTACTATTTGGCATATTGTTCCGGAGCCCAAACCTATCAAATGCAGCATCTTATGTGTGTTTACATGTTACATGCACCTTTATACCTTTCTTCCTTGATACACGTATCTTGCATGATATTTTGTATTTTTGAACGAACAACCCCGCATGATAAATCAAAAATCACATGCATCTTGCCATCATCTTGTCCAATACGTTCAGGTTCTCTTAACAACCGACGGCAGAGCGGTAAGCAAAGGTGAAAGGTGATGCCAAGCTCGCATGTGCAAAGGTGGAGTGCTTGTCAGAGGTCTAGAGGAAGAAACTGTAACAAATGCCTGTGAATATTCTCTCTGTTGGAAAGAGGTCCTGTCGAGCGTCGCACTGCAGAGACACTTCTGAACAAGCAATCCAGGTCAATCTCAGTGCCTGTGCTTTCTTCTTTTGAAATTGACAGCTGAACCAAACCTCAGTGCTTAAAACCGCCTTTGCATTTCAATCGGTCACACTCCTTGTTCTCAATCAACATTAACATAAAAGAGGCAACCCCTGAAGGAGAAAAGCTGATAAAATGTGGGAAGCTAAATCTCATCGACTTGGTTGGTTCCGCGAACCTCTCTCTTTCTGGAGCTAGGGAGGTACTACATAACTTGCATTATTACTACTGTTTCACCATCTGTACACTGCCTTGAGGAAACCTTGAGCACCCTTAATTATGCACATAGGGGACCTAATCTAAACCACAACTTCCTGTTGGTAGTGTTATAAAATCAAATTACTTTACATTTGTAGTTTTGTACAAAATTATTCAGTATTTAGATCTGAAAGGTTTTTATTGCCTATCTTTCACATGTTCTAGATTGAAGTTGGTGCAACAAAGAAGGCTTGCAAGAATTCCACTTGTGGTAGGGTTGAGGCTAAGTGGGTGTACTAAGAAGTTCGTGCGCTGTAATCAAATTATACTTGCTCAATGGTAGGCGTTTTTTTATACAAATAATCAATTATTGAACGACAGTTTATAAAGTGAAGTTGATGTTACTATGTCTTATATTGTTGAGTGAATTCTACTTAAAGTGAAACATATAAACTAATCATGGATAGCTTCGTAGAGCTTTTAGGCAAAATGGAATAAAAAAATTGTTATTTTATCTTCAGGATAAATTGTTAGGAACTATTTTCTGTATATATATTTGTATCAATACTATGTATTATAAAGTCACATAACTCATAATTATACTTTGTTTTCAAAGCCCGTAGCAACGCACGGGCAAACTGCTAGTTAATGAAAGATAACCTAAAATACCCCTAATATCAAGCTCTGCCGCAAAAAAAAAAGAATATATCCTTGAGATACGTGGGATAGAGTTGTAAAGAGATATCCAGCCTGTTCATGTTGGAATAATTCTAATATTTATTTTTCTTGGCGTGCCTTAAACCTTTTCCCTAGCTAATTACGGCAGATGTTCAATCTGCCGCCGCCATTGTGGCGGTATTTGCGGCGGCACGACACATGCATAGGTTGTGGCATCTCAAAGTTGCTTCGATAGCTTAGCTGCCCCTGCTGTTTCAATCTGGCTATTTAACCTGTGCTTTGTTGTGCCGATATTCATCAACAATCACATCAGCAATGGCAACAAGAAGAAACAAGGAAGCAAGAGTACTGACGATAGAGAAGACAAGCGATTTCAGATTTGCTTCAATAACTACCCCTCCTGTTTCAGTTAAGATGTTTTATCGTGCTTTCTGCTGCTATCTATTGATCAACAACCGCAACATTGGAGGGAACAAGATGTAAACATGGAAGCAGAGTAAAGACCATACAGAGGACATGCCAAATGAGATTACGTTTCTGCTACTAGACGCAATTAATAATGATCTGGTGTCACAGGAGGATTTCAAGCAATGATTAACCAAGCTGTACATATTTATCTACGTGCTTCCTTTTAATTATTTTTTTTCGATGTACTCTATCAAAGTTTTCATTAGTAGATAATTGATCAACACCGGCGTACACGTTCCATGTAGTGCTTCAGGCCAAAAGGTGATGGCAAATATATGTGTCGTTTCTTGAAGGCTCGCCCTTCGGATTATGCAGATCACTGTATACCTAAAGATTTTCTTTATGTACGTTTCAAGTATTTGTAGTTATGAATCTTGGCAGCTACATCTCCGAAGAATGCTTACTAATTACGGACTCTTCAGGCTTCCTTCCTAAATCCAAGAGATGCAGCTTAATCGAGCTTACTGCATGCTAAGGTAATTTAGCTGGCTCATTCTGCTCCTATTTTTGCAGTTTGCTAAATATCTGATTCATATATGATAAAAGATGTTCATGCAGCCTTGGATTTGAGAATGGAGGTGTCGTTTGTACAACTGGAATTTCTCAAAACTAGATGTGCATTATATTTGACATTTAGTTTAAGGTCTTATTGTTGCATGTTGTGCAAATTTGTGGACACTATCAAATAATACACACAGTTTTATATACGAAAAATAGACATACATCATACTTTTAAATTTTCAGAACAGATCATTAATAAGTACTTCAATTACTAATTGAATTCATTAGAATACAACGAATTTATGGGTCCATTCTGTCAGTCTCTTAAAGAAAACACAACAATGATCAAGCATCACTACCAGAAAACGAGAAGCTGCATGTGTGAAAGTATTCACCGTGTGCCAAAACACGGGCACACGGCGAATGGCTTATATGCCGTGTGCCCAGGGACGCGGCACACGGCATAAAATCAACACACGGCAGCTTCGTCTTCGCCGTGAGCCAGAAAAATGCCACACGGCAAAAAGTTTCTTCACCGTGTGTCTGAGTCACGACACACGGTGACCCAAGCAACACATCTTCGCCGTGTGCTTGCTGCTCGGCACACGGCAAAGTGGACGTGATGGCGCTGTAATGTTTGTCGTGTGTTGGCTGTGGCACACGGCAAAGTATTTGTCGTGTGCCCGTGCTTTGGCACACGGCGAAGGCGGCTTCGCCGTCTACAGCTGTCGCCGTCGGGTGGTTGCCGTGGGCCACCGATGGCAAACATCTTCGCTGTGTGTGTGGATGCCTTCGCCGTGTGCCGCGGGACACGCCAGCTCCCTGGTTTCCGGTAGTGCATTAAAAGATCTGTAATCAGAGAGTTTACGTTTAGGTCTACCCATTCTCGAAGGTAGGAAGGACCAAGTAATTACTCCCATACGTAATGCATTAATGATCTGAAATCAGAGCTTACCTTCCAAAAAGATTTTTCACTTTGAAGTAAAATATTATGCATTCAAAGTAATTGGCTTATTGTTTCTCCTTTTTCCTTAATCAAACCAACTGAAGTAATGTCTATTGACACTTTGTTCATCAGAAGTATCGAGCTACTCTTGCATTATCCATAATATATAGACATGACGCCATTATCCTGTGAGATTATGTACCTTAGCAAGTGATGTTCTTTGATCTGATGATACTCATAGCTATAGTGGGGCTAAATTATTATCAAAATTAAATCTCTATGACTCTCTTTGTTATAATAAATATAATGTAGTGCAATTATAAAAAGATAAAATAAATACCTAGCCCGTGCAGATGCACGGGTTGATAGGCTAGTTAAACTAATTGGTATACAAGGAGTCAAGGACTGAAAAGCTCTATTCACTTCGTTCTTTTACATTCATGATTTCCTCCTCTTCACTGTTCTTCAGTGTGGCAGTCCCGGCGGCCGATGATGTCCAGCCCCACGTTGTTATCGTTGCCATGCCGCCGCGCAAAACGAACGAAGCACATGCCACAGCCCTACCGTGGGTGGGCGCGCGCTGGCGGCGCTCGAGGTGTGCGTCAGGTACTCAGGTAGTCAGGTGTGGGCGCAGGGGCAACGCGGTTGCTTGAGATCAAGCGGCGCGCTTGGCGGAGCGAGCCGCGCGGAGGAGCACGCGACGGCTGCATGTCGCTGGTTCCTGTGGGCAAGCATACCAGGAGGAGTTGAGGCAGTGCTGCTAGCTGCTGGCTACAAGCGAGCGAAAACGTAGGCCATGACTACTATCTCGCGGTTGAGCAGCTCTGCACAGGTGATG
Source organism: Chloris gayana (assembly GCA_031894775.1). NCBI lineage: Eukaryota > Viridiplantae > Streptophyta > Magnoliopsida > Poales > Poaceae > Chloris > Chloris gayana. The sequence continues at coordinate 93,078 of JAUNZO010004791.1, read as the reverse complement.
GTGCTGCGCATGGAGAAGTGCTAGCTGCTGGAGTTCTGTTGTGGGCAATCGATTGGAGGCTCAGACTGAGAGAAGAAGGAGAAGAGGTTGAAGTCGCACGGGGCTGGTGGTGGTGTGTTGCAGGCAAAGCGTCGGACTTTGTCCGACGTCCTACGTGTTGTGGACCTATCCGACAAAATCAGGTGGCACGCTTTCTCTAGTCCTATAAAAATATCCGACTCCATAGAATAATATCCGACTGGTTCCTATTCAGTATTGGAAAATCTGATTTGGATCTGGAAGAAAAGTCTGATATTTGTTCCGTGTCTATATAAGTGATGTCGTTGATTACTCTGGATGACATGATGGAGAAGAGGAAGGTAAATGTTGCTGCATTGAAGGCATAAATATATGGTGGTGAGAGTGATTCACTGGTTGCAAGGAGTAAAATGAGGAGTGTAGAGTTGGTGAAACAATGGGAGACAAATGTCACAGATTTGGAGGCTTTTCTCTCGGCCTCTGTTAGCAATAGGGAGTTGAAGCTGAAAGGAGAGGAGATGTCCGTTGAGCTAGAAGTCACAAGAAAAGTGGAGACAAGACCTCGAGTTGTGGTTATAGAGATGGTATCACCCATTGGTCACTTTGGTAACAATGCCAACTATGCCCACATGGGCGTAGGTACGCAGGCACATGCACTCACATCTACATACATGCATCATATAGATTGGGTCATAGATTCAGGAGCTTCCAAGCATGTCACAGGATTGTCCGATTCTTTTCGCACATACAATTCACTCATTCCGAGACTATTCAAATTGATGATGGTTTAAGTCAGCCCATTCATGGTGTAAGGTATGTAGAGTGAACACCAAATATTAGGTTGTCATCGGTTTTGCATGTACCCTCATTTCCAGTCAATCTCCTATCAGTTAGTTCCATAATTCATCAATTTAAGTGTCAAGTTGTATTTGATGAAAATTCTTGTATCTTTCAGGAGAAGGATTGGGACTGGGATTAGACATAATGGATTGTGGTACATCGACCATGAGGAGTTAGTGATGGCTACTAATGTAAGAGAAGCTCGGAGGGAAATTGTGTTGCTTCATTGTCGGATGGGACATCCAGCCTCGATAAGTTATATCCCGACATGTTTAAGAGCGGACATGTAATACCCCGATTTTCGGCCAAAATAAAACCCACTAAATAAATCATTTTATTTTCTTCAAGAAAAACAATTTTTGAAAATAACTAGGAATTCAAACCTAATTATATCTATAGTGAAAATAACACCTAGAATTTTTAAAGTAAAACCCTAAAGCGTGCAAACTTGTTTGTTTCTATTTTATTTGCCTTGCTTTTATTTTATTTCACTTCATTTTGGTTTATTTGCATTTATTTAGCTTTATTTGGATTTAAGGAGTGAAGAAAGGATTTAGACAATAGAAAAAGAATTAAAACCCCTATTGGATCGCCCTACCCCTTTTCCCTCTCCCCGGCCCGGCCCAACGCCCCCTAGCCCCACCTTCCCCGTCTTCTTCCCCGCACCGTGCATGCAAGCACGCCACGCGATGGCCGCACCGTCCCCCACATCCACTCCAGCCTACCTCCTCCGCGCTCCGCGCACGCCGCCAAGCCGGCGCTCACGCCAACGCCGTCGTTCCCCGTCCTCGCCCTTATCCCCTCCTCGCCACCGCCACGCCCGAGCTCGGCTCGTACCGACCCCCCCTCTCCCCGTCGCGCCGGCCAAGCGGCCGGGCCCGCCGTCGCTTGTGCCGACCGACCCCCGCTACTTCGCCCTCGCCGGTCGCCTAGCGTCGTACCGGCCCTCCTCCCCTCCCCGCACTCCACGCCGCGTCGCCTCGCCCGTCGCGCCGCCATGGCCGAGCCCGAGCTCCACCCCCTATAAAAAGGGCCTTACCGCACCCCTTTCTCACCGCACCACCCGCTAGAGCAACCAAGGCAAGCTCGCCCCCCCCCCTAGCTCCCCTTTCTCCTCCCTCCTCTCGCTCCACCACCGCCGCCGGTCCTCCCCTCTATTCCCCATCACCGTCCGGCCGCCTCCGCCACCCTCTCGCCCAAGCCCAAGCACCGCACGACTCCGCCGTGGCTGCGCGCACCTCACAGCCCCCTAGCCCCCTCCTAAACCCGACAAGCCCGGCTATCTCCCTCTTCCACCACCGCCGCCCGAACCTCCGGCAGGCCGGCCCTCCCCGTCCGGCACCGTCCCGCCTCGCCACCCCTCCCCACGTCTCTACCACACCTCCCCGACCACCGTCGTGCCCTCCTCTCCCCCTCCGGCCACCTCCGGCTGCCGGAATCGGGAATTCCGACAAGCCCCCGGCTGCATCGCCCGTTGGTCCACCGTGGACCGGTGGACCAGCCCATCGGTCCGGTCCACGGGGCCATGGACCCAATCCATGGGTTTTTCCCATTGAAAAATATATTCCAAATACCGGAAAAGACACTTTTACATAAAGCCCCCGGCCTTTCCCTCATATTAGTAAAGAGCCCATGGAATTTTACAAAAAGCCCCTGAGTTTTCCAAAAATTACAAATAGGTCCCTGACCCGACCAAAAGTGCATTTTTGCATTTTAGCCCCTCCCTTTTCTAGAAATTACCAAAATTTATTTATCCTTTTATAGAAACCCTAGCTGATTTTTACAAAAACACCTCCGGACTTCCAGCGACCATAACTTTTCGACGGTAGCTCCGTTTTAGGTGATTCTAACGCCGTTGGAATCATCGTAACAAACCCTAGCCCCCGGAGCCTTCCTCTTCACTCCATTTTATTTGGTTTTTCCTTGTTATTACTTTTTGCCTTCATTATTTTATGTGACGTAGCTTACGTACTCTAACGCCGTCTCGTAGACGAGGAGAACCAGAAGCATGAGCCCGAAGACCCCGAGTATGAGGAGGACTTCGAGGACGCGTTAGGAGGAAAGCTCTATCAATTCCTTGATCATAGTTGATCCTATTAATCTGTTTATTCTTGCACCTATTTAGGAAGCTACTCTTATTATGCATTATTCCTTGCAACTATTTTACTAGAGCCTAATTGTTATGTGATAATGTCCAAATCACTATAGATATGGACGTTATGCCCTTGATTGCCATTAGAACACTAAAATCAACCTAGCTATATTGTTAACTACGTTAATGATATATTAGTATCATGCTTAAGAACTATTACTATCTACCATCATACACCTTGTTTATGAAAATGCTTGAAAATGTGTTTGGTGGTGTGTGTTGTTGGGTGGGTGATTAGACCAACGGTGTTTAGGTGAAGTTGGGTGGGAAATGTTATCGGCCATGGGTGAAACTCCTAGTACTTGGTGTAGAGTACTTGAGATTTAGGTGTTGTCCATTTGCGATGGACGAGTGTTTGTCCTGTCGTATAAGGACCGGTTCTTCGGACCCCAAATTGGTGATTTAGTGTACATCCAAAGAACCTGTTATGGGCAGGATTGTGCACCAAACCTTAGGTTACGCAGCAAGAAGTTCCACTAGGTGTAGTAGATGACGGAGGTCCAGGGATCGTTTATTTGGTGAAGTCCAAGTACTTGGCACATATATGGTGGACGGTATGCTTGTGTCATACGCGTCGGATCCCCGGGCATTCGGGGTGGACTTGTGAGCGTGCCTTGTTGCGGTGGCAGCGGTATGTGTTCCATAGCTACCAACATATAGCTTGTGGGTAAAGTGTACCAACCTCTGCAAAGTGTATAAAACTATCCGGATGTCCGTTGCCACGGTATATTGACACGCCAAACCTTGAGCGCTCATTGATTAGCCACAAATATTAATACCTTGATGTGTGAGTGGACAGCCTTGTGCCCGTGTGTTTTGGAAATGGTGTTGGCACGGTGTGCCAGCTGTTATGACCTTCGTTCGGAAGGCTCATCTAAAAAGAATGGGAACTGTCGGGATTGATGAATATGTCCCCCAGGTCCGACCAACTAAAATTATAAAATTTGCTTTCCTCTTCAAGAACCTCTTTGCTTCGTAGTAAGCCCCGCATTCGCGCCTTTATGCTAAAACTCGACCCTACCTTGACCACACCCGAGATTGCTAGTGGTAGAGCTTGTTGAGTACCTTATGTACTCACCCGTTGCTTATTTGTTCGGACGAAGATGGAGAATACCACGAGGATGAGGAGTAGGTCGCGTCCTTCGCTCGATGTTGCTCGTGGAGTTTATGTGGGGTTGGCTTATCTGCCTCTTTGAATGTAATCCAGGCCATGTATTCCCTAGCTACTTCCCTGTAAGGAATCAATAATGGTTGTTGTATCGGATTTGTATCATCTACGTGTGTACCAACTACTGTTTCGGGATTGGTACGTATACACGATGTAGTCCCGAGAGTGGGGCGCCGCAGGACAAGAGTAAACTTGTGTGTGATGTATGTGAGTTTTGGAAGCATACGAGGTCTATGTATCCATGTATTGGCCTTCGTAGTTGTGATCCTTTTATGTTGCTACATTCGATGTGTGGGGTCCTTACTCGGTTACTTCTATGAGTGGACGCAAGTGGTTTGTCACCTTTATTGATTGCTATACTCGATGACATGGGTTTATATGCTCAAACATAAGAATGAGGTTTTTTATGCATTCAAGGACCTTCATAAATTAGTTGCAAATCAATTCAATGCAAAGGTACAAATCATCCGCACTGATAATGGCATAGAGTCCGTGAATAATGAATTTACCTCATACACTTCGGATGAAGGGATCATTCATCAAACTAGTTGTCTCGATACACCACCACAGAATGGTGTAGCTGAGAGGAAGAATCGATACTTGTTAGAAGCAGCAAGGTCTTTGATGTTTCAAATGAATGTGCCTAAGTATTTGTGGAGTGTGGCGATGATGACGAGCAACATACTTGATCAACCGAATGCACTCAAGGTTGTTAGGTATGAAGTCTCCTGTTGAGATGTTATTAGGGAATCGAGAGTTTTATGTCCCACCTAGGGTGTTTGGGTGTGTATGCTTTGTGAGGGATCATCGACCTTCGGTGGGAAAATTGGATCCTCTAGCGGTTAAATGTATATTTGTTGGTTACTCATCTACTCAAAAAAGGGGTACGAGTGCTATGATCCCATTGGAAGGAGATTGTTTATGAGTATGGATGTGACATTTTGAGAGTGGGAGCCATACTACACACGGAAGGGTGACCTCGATCGGTTCTTGGAGGAGTTCTCTCCGGTCAATGATGATGACAGGAGAGAGGGGGAGAATGAGAATGGATTTGAGCATAATGGTGGCACTAATTATGGTAGTGCTCGGGGGCAGGTAATTGTTGGGACAATTCCGATTCCACTTCCAATTACAAATGAGGTTGGTGAGAGCGGTGAAGATGAGGTTAGTGAGGGTAAGACATTGCATGGTGATATGAATGAGAATGGTGCAATAGGTGTCCATGAGGATGATGAAGTGGTTGATGTCCATCGGGATGATGAAGTGGTGGTGGTGGGGACAATTCCTTGTCCTACTAGTAGCACATAAAATAATCAAAATATAGAAGGTGAGACAAGAACTAGTGAGAAGCAACCCATTGTGTATCGGAGGAGGCAATTTAAGAGTCATGGGGAGCAAGTTGAGAGTCGGGGGGAACAAAGTCATGGGAAGCAATCGAAGCAACCACAACCACAACATATTGCTTCTTGTGTCCCAATCCCTTCCTCGGTTTGCTCTCCATCAAGTTCATCAAATCGGACCGGTTATATTTCTCCCGCCCTTGATCATGTAGAATTGCCTCTTGCACAACGTAGAGATCATAGAGTCAATGCTGGAAAACCGCCTTCTCATTATGGTTATGAACATGATATTGCTAATTACATCTCATATGCCAATGTCTCACCTGCACACGTAACATTTTATTGCATCACTACAAGCAATTTCTACTCCGAAGGACTCGGAGGTGTGCTAAGCAAGATCCAAAATGGAAGGATCCAATGAAAGAAGAGTTGCTCGCTCTTCAAAAGAACAAGACATGGGAACTTGTTCATCTTCCAAAAGGAAAGAAGGCGGTGGGTTGTAAATGGGTCTTCGCAGAATGCAACTGCGGTAATGAGATGGCCCTCTCGTCTCCCCGGCCGCTCCCCTCCCGGCGCTTCCCAACCCTCCACCGGCCTCCCGTCGCCGCCGACTCCCGGCCCGACGGCCACCTCTCCCACTCCCCTTCCCGGCCCCTGCGCCGGGCTCCACCCCTAGCCCTTCCCGCTCCGGTGATCTCGACCCGCCGGCGGGTCGCTCCAAGGCGGAGCGATGGAGTGATGACGTCTCGTCTCCTATCTCCGCGGCGGTGTCTCACGTGTCCGCTACCCCTTCCCATGTATCGGCTTCTCCGACGGCCTCGTACCGTGACGTGCCTGGTGTCTCCGGCGGCGGCGGAGGTCACGGCGACGCCGAAGACCCCGGTTTCCGTTTCGGTGGCGCGGGTCCCGGCGACACAGGAGGCGATCCGCCCCGCGCCGCAAGAGAAGAAGCGGACGGTTGGCAAACCGTCAAGAGGCGGAGCCGTCATCGCCGATTCGTGAGGCCCCCCGTCGGCCTCGCCGTGAGGTTCCCGAGGCCCTTCGTGGAAGGTGCTTCAACCGTCTTGCGTGCTCTCACCGGGCGGCCGTCCGTCACCGAGAAACGTGCTGCTACACCTGCCGGCGGCCGGGTCACCACTCCGCCCGTTGTCCCCAAAATCGGATGCGGAAGGTTTCGGTCCGGCGGCGTATCTCGGCCCCTGCGGACATGGAATCACCGCCGATCCAGGCTGCCGGTGAAACTACGATCCCCGGTAATGTAGGCCGGCGTCCCGAGCAGCGGCGCCGCACCCACCGCCGACGCGCCAATGCCGCGGCGCCGCCACCCGGGGGCAAGAAGACGATGGCGGTTCCCCCACGCGGGAACAGCGAGTCGAAGGTGCGCCCGGCGTCGCTTCTCCCGACCGGACCCCCGAGCCGCGCCGCATCATCGACCGCTCTTCCAAGCATCATTTCATCGAGCTCGAGCTCCGTCGTGCTCTAATCCCGACCATCGTCCCCGATGGTCCCCCTACGCCGATGGAGGCCCCGAAGGAGGAGATCGCCATGCGGTCCGGAGTGGCGGTGGAGTCCATGACTTTCTACCGGACTCGCACCACTTGAGTTCATCCTGGTGCTCGCCGGATGAGGATGCAGCGATTGCGGTGCACAATGGTGGTCGTCCCTTTCGCGCTACCACCTGCCTCATTCACTTCCGACGCTGGTCCCGGGTGGTGAATTCCGATGGTGGCGTCCTGCCTTCTTTGCTCGACGTTGAGCTTAAGGGCATCCCTGCCCATGCACTGGGACCCGGCCACGGCCCACCATCCGCTCAACAGCTACTCGCTGGATACAAGAAGTGCATGCGGACACTCTGTCTCGTCGGGACATGTCCGTGTTCCGGCTGATGGCATGGTGTTCGAGTCCGGACGTCCTCCCGCCGGAGATCGAGCTGCAGATCGTGGAGCCCCGCCCACCGGCTAGCGAAAGTCCACCGGCTAAGCGGTATCTTTCCTACGTCGTTTCGGTGACGGCCTCACCGGTGGTCCAACCGCTGGGATCTAACGGCGCTCCTCCACCATCCGGTTCGGACCAAGGCTCCGGTTCGAGACGACGTCGGCGGCGGTCTTCCTCCCCGAGCTCGCCGCACGGTTCGCCGGCGGCGGCGGACTCCAACGTCCATAGGATCCCGGTGCATGAGCGCTCGGGCCCGCTGCCGTCCAATACGCGCCACGTGGAGTGCCCTCTTGATGGCGCTTCTTCGGAAGCTGGTGTGAAACCGAATCAAGCTGTGATCCATCATGAGGCCTTGGAAACAACCGATGCGGCCGACCCCTTGGACACCGTGCGAGCTGTTGCTGGCTTCGAATGGTACCGAGGCGTCCGCCGACCTCTTGCCCACACAGGAGGAAGCTGCTCCCACGCCGCCGGTGGATCTTCTTTCCACGCTGGAAGATCTCGTGGCCAAGATGAAAGACCTGGTCTCCCCTTACCCAGCAGGGGACCGGAGGAGGAAGTTGAGAGGGTCGACGGGCCCATCGGGCCTTCCCTCTCGACCTTATGGCGGCCCCCTTCCTGCAAACGGACCTGCCGGCCCATGACTCGGTGCTGCACCCAGCCGTTACTTCTCCCGGTTCGCTCGGCGGCACGGACGGCTCGGCCCAGCCTGAGCCTAACCACTGCTCCGCTTCCGACAACGAGGGCACCCGATCCCTCGGCCGCTTCTTCGACAACGGACAGTCCCGCCGGGGTGGAAACGGGTCGTGATGATGCTGCTGCTGCACCGATCGCGGTGGATGGGACTGCCCGGACACCTGTTGCCTCGCTTGATGACATGGGCTCTCCGCCAATTTCTGCCCGCTTCGGCGTATCATACTCCGAGCGGCCACGGCCGGCCGAGCAAACCGCCCGAGCCTCGCCGCAGCCTCGCCGCCTCGCAACCTCCCCCACTTCAGTCAACAAACCATGATAAGGTGCAATACTTAACAAGACCAATCGATTCCTTGCTGCAGCAACCCGCTATCAAGAAAAGGCGAGGCAAAGCCCCTCCACCGGGCTCACTACGTCGTCGCAGGAGAAGGGTGGCTGGTTCAAACCCATGCTCCCCTGGTCCTATTGTTACCGACGCGCAACGAAGGATCATGAAGAGCCTTGGCATCACTTCAACTACAGAGAAGATAGACAGAGAAGCTCAGGATCTTTATAGCAAATTCTTTGAGAAGCCGGCATCGATTCTCACATTGCGGCTTTGGTGGCTCTCTTTGGGTTCGGTACGGCAATGAGTATCGTGTCTGCGCGGCGAGCTTGCTCCCTGGACAGTGATCACTCCCCTAGGTCGGTTGACTCACCGGTTTATCAATGGATTTACAATCAATCTTATGTTGGAACGCGAGGGTCTCAATAGACCTGATCGCCGTAATTCTGTGCGTGATGTCATTCTATCAAGCAAACTCGGATATTGTTTGTATTCAAGAAACAAAGTTAGCAAACCTGAACCGGAGGCTACTTCTCTCAGTACTTGGTTCAGATTATGATAAACATGTTGCTCTACTAGCCGATGGCATTTGTGGCGGCATCCTTGTAGCATGGAAATCTTCGGTTTGTCAAATTATCAGTTCAAGGGTTGACTCCTATTCAGTGTCCATACAAGTTGCTGAGCAAGAGGGTCGCAATTGGTGGCTAACAAATGTTTATGGTCCTCAAAGTGATGAGAACAAGATTATGTTTCTTCAAGAACCGAGAGACATCCGTGCTCTTTGCTCGGGCCCATGGTTGTTGTGTGGGGATTTCAATTTGATTTATCAAGCCGAAGATAAGAACAACAGTAATCTCAATAGGGCCTTGATGGGTCGGTTCAGGAAATTCCTCAATGATATGCAAGTCAAGGAAATTGCGCTTCATGGACGCAAATACACATGGTCAAATGAGCGTTCTTCTCCGACTTTGGTGAGACTTGACAGGGCCTTTTGCTGTTCAGATTGGGACTCAATCTTTCCTGAGGCCTTGCTACAGAGCACTGCATCGGTGGTTTCGGACCACTGTCCACTACTTCTGGGCATGAAGGTCAACACAAAAGGAAAACGTAGATTCCATTTTGAGAATTTCTGGCCCAAGATACCGGGCTTTCTCGATGCTGTTGGGCAGAATTGGAGTGCTCCTGTGACCTCGGTCTGTCCAGTTGAGCGGCTCTTTATCAAACTTCAGAGATTATCCAAAGGTCTCCAAAGCTGGAGTCAAAGGAAAATTGGCAACATCAAAGTTCAGCTCAGTATGGCCAAGGAAGTTCTCCACCGTCTGGAAATTGCAAGGGACTCTCGAGCCCTATCCACCGACGAAGAATGGCTGAGGAAAAGACTCAAACAGCACTGCCTCGGTTTGGCCTCCCTTGAGCGTACCATTGCTCGGATGCGCTCCCGTATCCTCTATCTTAAAGAGGGTGATGCCAATACGAATTTTTTCCACCAGCAGTCCCGCTATCGCAGCAAGAAAAAGTTCATTACTAAGCTCCAAGTGGAGGATCGAGTGATCACTGATCAAGCTGAAAAGCACGACGCCATCTTCACCTACTATGATGACCTCTTGGGGACGGCTGTGGGTAGGGATTTCTCCCTTGATCTCCCAGCCTTTCATGATATTCACCAAAATCTGGAAGGCCTTGATGCTCCATTCACCGAAGAAGAGGTGTGGAACACTATCAAAAGCATGCCTCACGACAAGGCTCCGGGCCCGGATGGTTTCACAGGCCGTTTCTATGTGAGTTGTTGGCAAATCATCAAAGCCGATGTTATGAAGGCTCTAGAGGCGGTTCAGCGTGGTCACGTGTTCAAATTCAAGTTACTCAACACTGCTTTCATCACGCTCCTCCCTAAGAGAGCGGACGCCTCTTAAGTCAAAGACTATCGACCCATTAGTCTCATTCACAGTGTTGCAAAACTCGTGGCTAAGCTCATGGCTAACAGATTGGCTCCACTCCTTCCTCAGCTAGTGACAGAGAATCAAAGCGCTTTTATCAAGAACCGGAATATTCATGATAACTTCATCTTGGTGCAGCAGCTAGCCAAGACTCTCCACCGGCAAAAGGAGCCTCATATCTTGCTCAAGCTAGACATTTCTAAAGCCTTCGACTCAGTATCTTGGTCTTTCATCATTGAGTTATTGCGTCACATTGGCTTCGGCAGAAATTGGTGCAACCTTCTCAGCCTCCTGCTCTCCACAGCCTCTACTCAAGTTTTGTTGAATGGGGAACCAGGATCTTTCATTTACCATCATCGCGGCCTTAGGCAGGGGGACCCCCTCTCTCCCATGATCTTTATTCTGGTAATGGATGTCCTGAACTCCTTGATACAAAAAGCTGCGCAAGATACATTGTTGCAGCCAATTGCTGCACCAAGAGCCAAACATCGCAGTTCCTTCTACGCCGATGATGCAGTTTTGTTCCTTCGTCCAGCTGCGGCAGATCTGGAAGCTATACAGCAAATTCTGGAAATATTTGGGCACGCCACGGGTCTGCGCACAAACATTTCAAAAAGCTCAATTACACCTATTCATTGCAGCGAGGAAGATTTAGAGATGATTGTTGTTTTTCTTCCGTGCGAGATCAAGGAATTCCCATGCACCTATCTTGGGCTTCCCATCTCTGTCCGGAAACTCTCCAGAGCGGACATCTTGCCTCTTGTCGACAAAGTTGCTGACCACCTCCCCTGCTGGAAAGCATCCTTAATGAACAAAGCCGGCAGACTCGTCACCGTTAAGAGTGTGCTAGCAGCGGTGCCAATTTATTCTATGATCGTCATCAACTTGCCTAAATGGGCAATAAAGGCAATCAACAAATGGATGCGTGGATTCCTTTGGTGTGGACATGGTAAGGTAAATGGAGGACATTGTCTGGTCTCTTGGGATAGGGTACAGCGTCCTTTGAAGTATGGTGGACTAGGCATCCATAATCTTGAGCTACAGGGATGGGCGCTACAAATACGATGGTTACGGATGCAGAAAACCGACACTTCTCGCCCATGGGAAGGGCTGCCTTTAGAGGTGCCCCGCATGGCCACGGCAATGTTTAATGTGGCTGTCACCACTCAGGTTGGAGATGGTCAAGGAACCATGTTTTGGTCTGATCGTTGGCTACATGGTCAAACTATTGGAGAAATTGCTCCTAATCTGCTCAGTATCATTCCTACTCGACTGATCAACCGGAGGACAGTGGCACAAGGATTGGATAACAGAACATGGGTTGGCGACATCTAAGGAGGTCTTACGGTTCCGATTCTTATTGAGTATTTAACAATCTGGGACCTAGTTGAAGCAGTTGTGTTACAACCAAATGTCACTGATCAGCATACATGGCGTTTCACACAGTCCGGTATCTATAGTAGCATGTCAGCATATGAATCCTTCTTTCTTGGGACAATCAGATTTGCGCCGTGGAAAAGAATCTGGAAGTCTTGGGCTCCGCCTCGCTGCAAGTTCTTCATGTGGCTCGCCACTCAAGGGCGCTGTTGGACAGCCGACCGTCCGGCGAGACGGAATTTGCCACACCCTCAAGCCTGTCCTCTATGCGACCAAGCTGAAGAGACCATAGACCATCTTCTTGTCGCTTGCGTCTTCTCCCGAGAGATATGGACACTAATCTTTCTCAAGCTGAACCTTCTACACTGATGAGGACATCACACCCTCGGATATAACCAACACTCCTCCAATACATATACATAATTCAAGGACAAAAACTAGACCACAACAATTGAATTTACGGGTGAGCATGTTCCTAATGATCTCTTTATTTATATTTGAGAATATATTACTACTTAATGATTTAATTATTGTTAGGAACCATGGATATGATGATAATATGTTTAAGGAGGAGGTTAGAGGCGTGGAGGGCCAGCAAGGACGTCCATGTCAAGTTGGAGGCCCAAACAAAGTCGACTTCGATTCTGTTTCGGAGTCCAGAAACAGCATGCACCAAAACGGACGCCCTGGTCGCATACGAAGTCCGTTTGGGACGTTCTTTATATGGATGGAAAGATAATTTGATAACCTTTCCATTGGCGCTGGTCTCATATCCAAATTCATCCCGAGTCGTCGGGAATTGCCGAAATACTAAGACGTCCAGAAACTGTCCCGGTGTTGCACCACCGTCTTTCGGCCTTTGGGCCGTGTATTTTGTTGAGCCCACTTAGGGCTGCGTGCAGGGGAGATGGACGACCCTAGGGACCTCATAAGCAGCCGCCGCCCTTCCTTAGGGTTTGGGGTTTTGCTTAGATTATTCTGTCAAGAACAGTTTCGCCGTTTCGTCGGTTTGTGAGACCCCAACTCGTGAGTTTAATCATATATTTGCAATTTGGTTGCTTCTATCTTGTTCTTGCTTGTGTTCTTTGATTCGCAGGCAAGGATTAGCCTTCTTGGCGAGGTCAATCGTGCTTGCACGGTTGATAACCAGAGGAGACGTGGTGCTGCGATTGCGGGGCTCGGAACGGGTTGTTCGGAAGCCGGATCGATTTGTGTCAAGCCTCCGCCAAATCGTTGTTTATCGGAACCTTTCGGAAGGTCGGGACACACTAGTCCACATCATACACTTGGCTCCACAGCCAACAGTAGGACGGTTCTCTAGTTGGTGGAGTAAAGCTCGGTACCAGGTTGCAAAGGAATGGCGGCGTGGTCTGAACTCCTTAATCATCTTGGTCGCTTGGGAGTTATGGAAGCTTCGGAATGACTGCATTTTTAACGGGAAGCAACCAAATACTGCATCTCTGCTTAGTACCATCAGTAATGAGGGCTCCTTGTGGTGTCTTGCTGGTGCTACCCAGCTACAACAGCTGCTCTTGAGCCTAGCAGGATAGTTTCTTTAAGTTCTTTTTCATTTTGGCTTGCTTAAGCTAGAGTGAGTGGCGCGTCTGTTTCGGACGTTTGTAACACCGGGGATCTCCTTTGGGAGTGACCCCTTTATTCCTTCTTAATGAAATGATGTGCAGTTCTCCTGCACATTCGAGAGAAAAAATGGGTCTTCACAGTAAAACAGACCCCGGAAGGAAAAGTTGATAGATATAAAGCAAGATTGGTTGCGAAGGGGTATAGTCGGACGTATGGAACCGACTATGATGAAACCTTTGCTCCTGTGGAAAAAATGGGCACAGTAAGGACACTGATCTCATGTGCAACCAACTTTGGTTGGCCCCTCCATCGGTTGGATGTGAAGAATGAATTACTTCATGGTGGCTTGCAGGAAGAAGTGTATATGGAGATTCCTCCGGGCTTTGCGAGATGAGCGGACCATCGAAAAAGTCTTTAGATTGAATAAGTCACTCTATGGGTTGAAGGAATCACCAAGTGCATGGTTTGATAGGTTCAAAAGAGCAATGTGTAATATGGGTTACTCTCAATGTAATGGAGACCATAATCTATTTTATAGGCATCGGGGCTCACATATCACTATCTTGGCAATTTATGTGGATGACATAGTTATCACTGGAGATGATGTTGAGGAAATCAAGAGATTGAAGGAAAGCCTAGGAAGAGCATTTGAGGTATAAGATCCTGGACCACTTCGTTATTTCCTTGGAATTGAAATTGTTAGGGGAGCGAAGGGAACTATTCTCTCCCAAAGGAAATATGTCCTTGATCTCTTGGCGGAAACGGGAATGCTTGGATGTCGGCCATGTGGTTCACCCATTGATAGAAACCACCGAACACATGCTCAATCAGGTAATCCTGTGGATCAAGAAAGATATCAAAGGTTGGTTGGTCGATTGATATATTTGTGCCACACAAGACCCGACATTGCTTATGCAGTGAGTGTGGTGAGTAGATATATGCATGATCCTAGAACTAGACATATGGATGTTGTTTATCAAAATTTGAAGTATTTGAAGGGAACCCCTGGCAAAGGACTATGGTTTAGAGTAAATCAACAATTGTACGTGGAAGGTTATTGTGACGCTGATTGGGCAAGTTGTAGGGATGATCCGAGATCGACATCTGGTTATTGTGTGTTTTTGGGAGGTAATCTTGTTTCATGGCGAAGCAAGAAACAAGTTGTGGTGTCTCGGTCCACTCACGGAGGATGAATATAGAGCAATGGCTTTGGCTCTATGTGAAATAATGTGGATAACGGGTCTCTTGAAGGAGCTTCGTGTGTTGAAGAATGAGACCATGTCTCTCCAATGTGATAATGTGGCTGCTATCAATATAGCAAATAATCCAAGTGCAATTTGATTGAATGAAGCATGTTTAGATTGATAGATTCTTCGTCAAAGAAAAAATGGATAATGGAGCTTTAAAGCTAGCATATGTTAAGTCTCGAAATCAATTAGTTGATTGTCTTATGAAAGGGCTAGGGCCTAAGGATAATGAATTGGCATGTAACTAGATGGGCATGATGAATATATTTAGCCCATCTTGAAGGGGAGTGTTGGTGTATTATTGTAATAGTATTATTGTGAGAGACTATTGTGCATAGTGTTGGAATAAAGAGAAGAGTAGGTTGTGGGGAAGAGGCAACTCGGCCAGAAAATTCCCCCAAATTCAACATTTGACATGTCCTGGGAATAGTAAGAATCAGTCCATCTACAGGTTGTCTAGATTTTGTCATGCTCTATTGCATGCTAGAGTGACACATAATATTATTTTTAATCACCTAAAAATTACTCGAACTCATTTCTGATCTTCGTTTTTTATTTGTGTGTGATACCTTGACCATAATTTTTGGGTGCACACAATGCTAGCTTGGTTATACCGTAAGCTCTCCAATGTTCATTTCTAGTTTTTTTTTCCTTGATTGTCTTCTTCACAGAATGGTACAATGCCAATAGAAATTGCTGCAGTTCGTGGATGGCAGGAATGTGTTGAGGTTATTTTGCCTGTCACAACCCCGTTGGCTCGAGTTGCTGATTGGAGCACTATTGGAATAATTGAACATGTAAAACTTAAGTGTCCAATGCAGCTACAAGTATGGTCAAACTATTTCCTATTTATTTACTTATTAGTTGGGTTGATGTATTTCCTTTCATCTTAGATTTTGCATTCTATCTTTTTGACTTTGTATTGTTCATTTTGTTTAGGATGACAGTGATGGATCTGATTTTGAAGCAGAAGGGGATGACGCATACCATAAAAGTGATTATGCTCATGCACTAGATTTAAGAAACACTTTTGATTCCTGATATCATCTCATTTTCTGACTTATGCCTACTAACTAGTTCTGCACATCGATAAGTAATCAACATTGTCCAAGAAACTTGTACCTTATCATATAAACATTGCCTTCTATTCAAAGTTTCTTGTGTACCAGATGTATATCCTACTGAATAATGATGGTTTTCTTGTCCAACTGTGCCAACCAGCCTTACTTGAGCTGTTTTGGTGCTTCCTCAAACTAAGCACATCCTTGCCCTCCTTTGCCCAAGTCCAAACGAAGCAAAGGAATCAAATACGATTCACTTGTCTCGTAAACTTTCTGGGCAAGGCAAGTCAAGGGCGGGCCAGGGTGGGCAAGAGAACCAAGAGTTTTCTATGTTTTCTGCTACCAAAAATAATTTGTCAATATGTACAGAAAATATGCATGTACATGCTATGATTTACTAAAACATTAATCAGTGTCATTTGCAGCTACCTTGATCCTTGGTTGAATAAATAATATCATCTGACGGATGCAGGCATTGGAAAATAGCCTTAACGATTCAACCTTGTATGCAAAAAGGAGCCTTTGTTCACTGCTTATGGGTGATAAAACCATGGCTTTGGATGATGCTAACACCTACAAAGATATGCAGCCAGATTTATCAAAATCGTGCAATGAACAGGGAGCAGCTCGATCATCGGTGAAGGTGAGTTGTGCCTAGCCGATCGTAGTGTCGATTGATCTATCATATTGTGTATTGTATTACATGTCCATGTATTTCCACTTTTGTGTTTAGGAGTATGGAAAAGCTATTGAAGCACTCATGTATGGTTTGAACCTCGACTTTGGAAGGAAACCAACAGGCAAGGAAATTTAGATAACTTCCTCCATATTTTATTATGTTCCTTGCTTTGGAAAGATTGTATATCTTTTATGCTAGGACTGTTTACATAGATGTCCGGCCTCCTCTACCCTTAATAAGAAAGAAAGCTATAGCGTAACCTATCGATACAATATGAATATGACCTAAGCGTCGGCATAACCTTTTGTTCAATACAATATTTTTTTCGAGCGAATTGTTCAATACAATATGAATACTATACTACCATTTAGCATCAATATACCATTTTTTGCAGTACGGTATGAATATGATCCTACCGTTTAGCATTGACATAACATTTTGTGCTTTAACTCTATGTTGGCGATGCTCCGGGAACTCTTAACGAGTTAATTGATGTCCGTTCTATTTTCTACATTTGTCCGCACCTTTGTCTTGCATAATTAGCCATAAGAAACTTATCTATATTTGGTGCTATTGTAACTTCTAACCATATTTGCAGTGGACACCATGCGTGAAGAAAAGCCTGTTGTTGGAAGGACTCAAAAGAAATGTTGTTACCCTACAATGCAATGGTTCCAAACATGGCACACCCCCCCCCCCCTTCTTTCCCGACCTATCCAAATCAACAAAACACATGTTTCCTATTTCCACTACTTGCTCCGGCTTACCCTACCCTACTGGCTGCCCCTACTACCGGCATGTTGCCTCGCGAGCGCTCGGGGCCTCGCGGGCTTATACCGCTCGAGTCTTACCATCCCTCGAGTCCGATCTCGGGACGGCGCTTAGGCCAACTCACCTACCTGCCGGGCCAGGGTTCCTTGCTTGCCTACCTACCCGACTTACTTGCTTGCCATCCCCTGTTCCCCGGTTTCCAGAAAAATACATATCACGGATCCTTAAGTACATGCTTGGCTAGGATCGGCACACGCATACCTATACGTCGGGAAGCCGGGAGGGAAATTCACATTAAAACGACATGCACCGTCGGCCCTAAAACACATCAACAAAGTGTTCGGGCAATAGCAATCTTCCTCTTGACGGACGTCTTTCTTCGACTTCCCTCACCCGAGGAAATTCGATTCAAGGTTATTCCCATTGACGGAAGGGAGCGGAGCCCCCACTCCCTTCCTATCGGCATATTGTCCGAGTGAAGCAAGGTATGACCATGCCTTCCCCAAGGGGAGGGATGTTATACTGAAGCAAACGAGTCACTAATGAAAGACGAGCTAAGCGAAGCAATAAGCGACCGTAGGAAGATTATTGCGAGCTTAGCGAGTCTTAGCGCGTGTGCGTATAAATAGTACGCACATACGCGTGCGTGTATAAATAGCACGCACGCACACACGCATACGCATGCATACACACCCATGCATTTCTACGAAGTAGAAATCAATATAACAACATTCTTTAAAACACCGCTTGTTGTTAGCACTACATACAGACAAGATAGTGAGCAGGAGTTCAAAGTACTCGTTTCTTTTAATTTGTTGGATACTCGGATCCTATATTTGTCTTGGGCTTGTCCATCTTTTGTCGGTGAAAACCTTGGTTGTGTATAGTATGTGTGATGTACTAAGCGGTGAAACTACCCCATATGGGTCACCGAATAAGCCCAAATCCGGACTCCGAGCTTGGTGATGACATGACTTTTGTTGTCGTAAGAACATGTTCTAAAAAGTCATGTACAATAGTGTTATGGTGGTATAACCGATACATCAGTTGTATATGTAATAGATAAACCGGTGCGCTACGCCGTGCTTGGTAGTATTGAAAGCTTTTTTTCTTGGTTTTGTTACATGTCTTCGTGACCATGAAGCAGGCGTTCACGAACCTCTAGACAACAAAGTCCTTTATTTTTCTCTATTGTATTCGCTTCGCTAGCTGGAAGGCATGTAGGAGGTAAGAAAAATAGAAAACGGCTCTTTGTTCTTATCTCGAGCAAGAGATCTTCATGCTGCAGCTGGAGCACTCTCTCTCTCTCTCTCCTCGATCCCCAACATATCAAACACGGTAGCTCTGTTTGACATCTAGACTCTCCTCGACTTCCCCTCAAATCATCGGACTTTGCCCCCTTTCCCCACTATGTTCTAGTTCTAGTTGTAGGAAGGCATAGAAGATGGAATTCTCCAAAAAGGATTGCGGTTGTGTGGTCAATCACTCTCATTTCCCATTGTTGACAAAGGGCTCGGTAGGATCTGTTGCACCTCCGGCAGCTACTCATGGTCCAAAAGTCACTTATGTAACGGTCCCTCTCACATGTAGCTCTCTCGTGGGTGCAAACTTGAAAATAAGAGTGACACAATGGAATATGCGGTTATCGGGACTCAAACTCAAGATCTCCGATGCTGGTATAATGTTAACCAATCGCACCTAAAAGTCTAAGTTGATGGAAAAAGATGTACAATTCACTTATGGTTTATTAAGTAGTGGTGTTGATGATGTTGATGTGCCTCTACTAGCCCTTCATGGTGCCAATGTTCATGCTCCGTGATTTGGCGTAGAGCTTGCTCTTTTCTTCCCTATTTTGGAGCTTGGCTGGACCATGCGGTTTCTCTTATCCAGCTTTTTTTCTTAGAAGACTCTCGTCACCGAGCGGAAAGGAGAAGGAGGTGATGCCTCGCATGGGCTGGCTCAATGGATGGTTGAGCAATGATGCAAAGACAGTTGCAATGAGAAAATGAAATAAAGGTCGGGACAGATTATGGGTTTGAAATGTATAGTTCCAACTTTTAATCTGCAATTGTTCAAGTTGATCTTCTCTTTTTCATTGCTCATGGTATACATTTTATTTACACTTTAAAATTTACATGATTGTAGATGATAACATACAATCTACAATCATGTAAATTTTAAAGTGTAAAGGACAAAATAGATGTGTATAATAATTGGGAGCATGGGAGCAAATGAGCGCTAGAGCATAGGATATTCAACCAACTAGTGAGTTCTATCATCACAGCAATGGTCCATCTAGAATCACTTTTAGTCCTAGGTTGCAATACCGTCTTGGATAATGAATTAACAGGTAATGACGGTTTGAAAAAATAGAAGAATATATGTATGATGAACGGGAATGTAAGATTAAGAGTTAATATTTTATTCACCCTCATTTTAAGTTGATATCTCTTATTTGTCCCTGTTAGATTCAACTTCCTTTCTATACCAAAAACTTAACAATGGATTCTTCATTTATCTTTTTTAATGGCCATCATCAACTTGCCACAAACCATTGCAAGACTCCATTTGTAAATTTATTAAAGCCCAAACTACCCTTGCACCAACAGGCCAATCGATAGAATAGAGAAAAATAAAAGGACGCGCTAGAAGCCTCGCGCTCGCGCTGCTCCTCGCCCGACAACCCGAGGGCGGGCTCGCCTCCACCGCCACCTCCACCCACATCGCCGATGCCGTTGCCGGCGCCGGCTCCACCGTAGATGGTGGTCGCCGCTGCTGCCCGTGCTCCGGGGACCGCCGCCACCTGCTCCAGGCGCAAGCCCAACGCCCTAGGAGCCTCACCACCGGGGAGGATTCCCTTGCACCGGCGCCTCGGCCGCGGCGGCGGTGTCACGTCCGCGATGGAGGACGCGTTCCGGGTCGGGTTCAAGGACCTGCAGGCGTACCTTGGGTGGGTCGGGATGCCCACCGTGGACGAGGAGGTCCGTTGTCACGGTCGTACCGGCAGCTATGGGAATGACGCCTCACAAAGAAGAAGCATAAAGGGGCAAAGACGAAGGTGGCAAACGAGTGAGATTGTACATGGGCCATGGGCCGGAGGCTTTGTAATGAACGTTGTGTTGTGTTGGGCTGCGACCTAGAGTGACCGGAAGGCATATATGTAGCCTTGGTCCGTAATCGGAGAACTAAGTCGAAAAACAATGAATTAGTCTTGCCTCCTTCCCAAGTCCTTCTCTCCTTCCTCCTCTGTTCTTCCCGAATCCCCATCTACTTCTCCTCCAAATCCGGTGTACTCCCCGGCAAGCTATCCCGTCCGTCTCTCCACCTCGTCGTCCATGACAATTGGTATCAGATTCAATTGATCCCTCCACCGCGGCTCCGCCAAAAATTCCGAGGTCGTCAAGCGGATGGCCACCATGTTGGATTCCTTTGAGGACAAAGTGATGCGAAGCCGGCTGCTCTCGAGGATCTACAGCAGAAGCTATCATCCATGGATCTCAAGCTCGGGGAGCGAGACGGGCAAGATCGACCAGCTCCAACAAAGGTCGATTTGTCGATGACTTCACCGGGGTAGTGCAACGAGAGCAAGCCCAACTCGTGCATGTCGTCCACACCTCATCTTCCAAATCACCACCAACCACTACCTCTGCCGCCACGACCTCCAATGTTCCACCAACTACCACCACCACCACAACAACTTTGAATCATCCCAATCCACCCTCATCCTCTCGTCATACCCTAGCCACCACCACCACCTCCACCACCTTCCACTCATACCAAACCCCCACATCTCAAGTTACCAGCTCGTGATGGCGATGGATTGATGGGCACTCATTTAGCGGCTCAAGCCCATCCGCCAGGGTCACATCCAGTGGTGACGTTCCATGCACCATCACCTCAAGTGAGATCAATTCCAACATCCCCGACCTTTACTAGTTCAAATCATGAAGTGGGTGAGAGCAGTTCACGAAATCGTGGTTGCCGAAGTTGGATTTTCCTAAGTTTGATGGGTCTCATGCGTGTATATGGTTGGATAAATGTCAAGCATTTTTCAACTTGTACAATATTCCACATGGGTTCAAAGTACAGGCTGCAACAATTCACATGATCGACAGTGTAGCGTATCTGGTACCAATCCTTCAAATTGCTCAACCCATATCATGACTAGGATCTTTTTAAACTCTCTGTGTTGGATGAATTTGAGGTTAACACACACAGGAACAAGCTGGTTGAATTGTTGTACTGTTCGTCGGCATGGTTCGATTGAGGATTATAAGCGTCGTTTTGAGCAGCTCATGTATCACATACGATCGTGTGACAGAAATTTGGATGAAACATTGCTAGTTACACAGTTCAACCTTTGCCTAAAAGAGGAGTTGAGAGGTATGGTTGAAATGCAATTGCCCGATACGAGTGAGTAGAGCAGCTTAGTTACCCCCGATGCAGGAAGAGGTGTGTGAGAGAAATAAGAGATCATCTTATAGAGGAAATTATCCAAGAGCCAATCTTAATCGGAAGACATACACTAGGACTCACATTAAACCCAGCTTCCAACTAGGAGAATTTTGGAAGGCCAAGCAACCGCATGAATTCAAAAGGGCCAATGGGTTGTGCTACAAATGTGGTGACAAATACACGAGGGTCACAAATGTGCAGCTGCTCGGGTTAATGCTGTGTAGGTGGGTGAATCATTGGATATTATCCCCGATGAGGTTCTGGATATTATTGTGGGAAATGCACCTCAAGAAGAAATGTTTCTCTCCATGAATGCCATATCGAGCACCGATAGCAACATCACCATAAGAGTCGAGCTCTAGTCAAGAACCAAGTGATGTTGATGCTCATAGATTTAGGAAGGTCACATAGCTTTATAGATCAATCTTTTGCTAAGAGACTTGGGTGTAGATAAACAGCAATATAAGCTAGAGCAGTTAAGGTTGCAAATGGTGATCTCATGCCTTGTCATTCGGAAATCATGGATTTCACATGGTGGATACCTAACAGCACCTTCCAATACAATATGAAAGTGTTGCCCGTAGGTGGTTATGATGCAATCTTAGGCATAGATTGATCGGCTAAGTGGGGAGTAATGAAATGTGAATTTGCTGAAAATGGATGGAATTCCAATATGAAGGAACAACAGTCAAGCTACAAGATGTTACCGATAACAATAACAGATACTCTTGAGGAAGTATCACTAGATCAACTACTCAAATGCGATAAGGGCAATGATATATGGGCTACAGGTGTTGTTGGATATGACACAAGATGATCGGGAACCAATTGTTCCAAAGGCGGTTTAGCGATTGGTGACCCAAAATGCTGACCTCTTTCAAAAACCAACATCCTTGCCAGTTTGACCATGAGATCCACTTGATTCCGGGGCGGAACCCGTCAATTCTCGACCATATAGATACTCTCCCTAGTAGAAAGACGAAATTGAGAAACAAGTAAATGATATGCTTGAGTGCTTGGAACTATAACAAGAAGCATGAACCCATTTGCATCACCGATGTTGTTGGTAAAGAAGAAAGATGGGAGTTGGAGATTTTGTGTTGATTACGAGAAAATTGAGTAGTATTACAATCAAGAGCAACTTTCCTATGCCCATCACTCGATGAGTTACTTGGATGAATAAGCGAGGAGCAAAATGGTTTAACAAACTTGATCTTAGCTCTGGATTCCACCGGATCGGAATGTCCGAATAGGATGAGTTCAAAACAGCCTTCAAAACACATCATGGTCAATTCCAATTTAGAGTGATGCCATTTGGACTTACAAATGCACCTTCTACTTTCCAATGTCTTATGAATAGTATATTTGCCCAATATATCAGGAAATTCATTCTTGTCCTCATGGATGACATCTTGATATACGACAAATCAATTCAAGACCATATTGAACACTTGACAACGAGTGTTTACCATCTTGAGGCTCCATCGGTTGTTGCTCAAAACATCTAAGTGCTCCTTTGCTCAATCCAAGCTTGAATACTTAGGGCACATCATTTATGCAGAAGGAGTAGCCACCAACCCAGCAAAAACAGGAGCAATGCAAGCTTGGCCGGTTCCAACAAATGTTACTTGAATTGAGAGGCTTTCTTGGGCCCACGGGATACTATAGGAAATTTGTAAAAGGGTATGGAATTCTTGCCAAACCCCTTACTAAGCTACTCCAAAAGAAACAATTTCATTGGACTCCTGAGGCACAGACATGCATTTGAATTACTCAAAAGGGCGATGAGTCAAACACCAGTCTTGGCTATACCGGATCGGAATGTCCGAATAGGATGAGTTCAAAACAGCCTTCAAAACACATCATGGTCAATTCCAATTTAGAGTGATGCCATTTGGACTTACAAATGCACCTTCTACTTTCCAATGTCTTATGAATAGTATATTTGCCCAATATATCAGGAAATTCATTCTTGTCCTCATGGATGACATCTTGATATACAGACAAATCAATTCAAGACCATATTGAACACTTGACAACGAGTGTTTACCATCTTGAGGCTCCATCGGTTGTTGCTCAAAACATCTAAGTGCTCCTTTGCTCAATCCAAGCTTGAATACTTAGGGCACATCATTTATGCAGAAGGAGTAGCCACAAACCCAGCAAAAACGAGGAGCAATGCAAGCTTGGCCGGTTCCAACAAATGTTACTCGAATTGAGAGGCTTTCTTGGGCCCACGGGATACTATAGGAAATTTGTAAAAGGGTATGGAATTCTTGCCAAACCCCTTACTAAGCTACTCCAAAAGAAACAATTTCATTGGACTCCCGAGGCACGACATGCATTTGAATTACTCAAAAGGGCGATGAGTCAAACACCGGTCTTGGTATACCAGATTTCATCAAACCATTTTGCATAGAAACCGATGCATCCGATGTACACATTGGTGACGTTCCGATACAAGATGACCATCCAATTGCTTATTACAGCAAGGCATTGGGAGTCAATAATCGAAGCTCTCCATATATGAAAAGGAATCCTTGGCAATTATGATGGTTGTGGAAAGATGGAGATCCGACTTACAATGAGGCCCCTTCACAATCAAGACTCGATCACAAAAG
Organism: Chloris gayana; assembly: GCA_031894775.1. Classification (NCBI taxonomy): domain Eukaryota; kingdom Viridiplantae; phylum Streptophyta; class Magnoliopsida; order Poales; family Poaceae; genus Chloris; species Chloris gayana. Next base: position 68,878 of record JAUNZO010004791.1, on the reverse strand, counting down.
CCTTTGTAGCCTAGGTGATCAAGTTCTCACAACAGACCTCCAAAGGAAGGCCATGACCAAATTGGTTGGCCTCCAATTCACGTTCAAGTACAAGAAAGGGGTGGACAACAAAGTAGTCGATGCCTTGTCCAGAGTTCCACATATTCATTCCCTTGAATCGGTATCCATTGCTCAACCACTCGGTTACGGGAAGTGCTCAACTCTTATGGAGTTGACCCAAAAGCTCAAGCTCTTCTTACTCAACTAGCAATTACAGGTTCAAATGAAGATGGTTTCACATTGAAGGAAGGTATCATCGAGCACGGGGACAAAGTATGGATTGGAGCAAATACTACACCGAAAACAAAGTTCATCCACACCTTCCACTCCACGGCTATTGGGGGGGGGGGCACTCTTGGAGGCATGCCACTTATCGAGTGCATCAAGAAACTATTTCCTAGCCTGGCCTTAAGGCAACAAAAACTCCCCTTGTCCAACGAGTGCATTATATGTCAACAATCCAAGCATGAAAATTGTAAGTTGCCGGGTCACCTTCGACCCTTACCAATTCCCACTAGTGCATGGCAGGTCATTTCCTTGGATTTCATTGAAGGTCTGCCTAAATCTAAAGGATGTTCGAGTCATCCGTGTGGTTGTTAATCGCTTTACAAAATATGCTCATTTTCTTGCTCGAAACATCCATATACTCGCTGCATCGGTAGCTAGACAGTTTCTGCAACATATTGCTCGTTTACATGGTATCCCTAGAACTATAGTGTCTGCGAGAGATAGTGTGTTTACAAGCACATTATGGAATGAATTATTTCAAGGATGGAAGACTACATTGGCAATGAGTTATGCTTACCATCCACAAACAGATGGGCAAACAGAGCGAGTTAACCAATGACTTGAGATGTATCCGAGAAGTGCAGTTCACACAACACCCAAGAAACGATTGCAATGGCTTCCTCCGACGGAGTTTTGGTACAACACATCATATCACACTTCACTAGATTGTACTCCCTTCAAGGCTTTGTATGGTACATAACCAAATTATGGGCTATATTACTAGACCTTGCTCACACTTCCGATCCTGAAGCAGTGGATATCTTCCAGCAGAGGGAATTCCACTCGGAGATACTCAGAACTAAGCTACAAAAGGCCCAACAAAAGATGAAACAAGATAACTAAGCTACAAAAGGCCCAACAAAAGATGAAACAAGAACCGACAAGAATAGGAGCCAGCGTGAATTTCAAGTGGGTGAGAAAGTGCTCTGAAACTCCAACCTTACACTCAATCTTCGAGTGGCTAATAGACCATACCCAAAGTTATCATTCAAATTTTATGGTCCATTTGAAATTGAGAGTAAAGTTGGATCAGCGGCATATAAACTCAAGCTACAAGAGGGCAGCCAGATTCATCCAGTTTTTCATGTGTCCCATCTCAAGCAACACACACCCGATCACACACCACTGTTTGACACATTACCACCTCTTGCTGATCCGATTCATTCGATGCTCAACCAGATGCCAACCTCGATCGGAGTCTAGTCAAGAAAGGAAATGCTGCTCACCTACAGGTACTTCTTATGTGGACTACCCTACCAGCATCTTTTGCAACCTGGGAAGATTATGAAGTGGTGAAAAAGAAATTTCCAAAGGCACCAGCTTGTGGACAAGCTGCTTACGAAGAGGGCGGCAATGTCACGGTCGTATCGGCGGCTATGGGTGGGAATGACGCCTGCCACAAAGAAGAAGCGTAAAGGGGAAAAGATGAAGACGACAAATGAGTGAGATTGTAAATGGCCATGGGCCGGAGGCTTTGTAATGTATGTTGTGTTGGGCTACGACCCGAGTGACGAGAAGGCATATATGTAGCCTTGGTCGTAATCGGAGAACTAAGTCGAAAAACAATGAATTAGTCTTGCCTCCTTCCCAAGTTTTTCTCTCATTTCTCCTCTATTCTTCCCGAATCCCCATCTACCTCTCCTCCAAGTCCTGCGTAATCCCCGGCAAGCTATCCGTCCGGCTCGCCACCTCGGCGTCCGTGACATCCGTACCATAATATGTGTCGCCGGCAGCAGGGATGACGGCATGGGATCGAAGCAATACCTAGAGTGCTCGCTGTCGACTCGGAAGGTGTCGCCCTATGAGAAGATTGTAACCAATTGCACGGCCCTCGGATGGAAGAAAAATTTGGAAACTTTGGATCATAGATGTGTCTTGCCAATATTTTTCAATCATATATTATTTACGTCATTGAGAATTTTAGTTGTAATATATTTCTCATTTACATTTTATTCCTTTTAGAAGCAAATAAGGGATAAAATTGGTAAAGAGAGGTTTAGATAACAATACTAAGAGTAAAAGGGTAAATAAGGGATCTATTGTTATTTTCTGGGTATGAGAGCAAAGTGGAAATTTTTTTTATAACAAAAGAAAGTGGAAGTTGAATCTGATATGGACAAATAAGGGATAAAAACTTAGAACGGAATAAATAAGGTATTAACTCTAAAATTAACCTGTACGTTTGGAGAATATAATATTTGAGATTACTTAAATGTTCCTCTATTTCAAGATATTCTGGTTCATATTCATCAACTTCTTATAAATATATAAAATATGTTTTTAATGTCATTTTTCCTACCTCGACTTAAAGGAGTGTAACTTTGAGTCGTCGACGGATTTGCTGCCCCTCATCTGTGATTTAATTTTGTAAGGTTATGTTACATGTAAGAGTCAAATCTACCCTTTTATATGTTTAAATGATGAAAATAAATTGTGTCTTGGTAGAAAAAAAGAGCCCGTGGTGGGGCGAGCTCGTGGGAGAGCTCGTCTCAAGATTGCCGGAGGCATGAAGGAGATAGTCTTGTTTTATTTCTATAGATGCTAAAAACCTTGGGAGGTAGAAAAAACAAATCTAACTGTTTTTTGGGATCCTACGGTTCCACGCATCGACTGAATGAAACGGTAAGTTTCAGAAAAATAGCATGTGCCTTTTAGTATGAGTAAAATGAGCTGGAGCTCCATGAACTTGTGTGGTTGTATCGTTTAGGTCTATAAATTTTTATTTTGTATTTCTAAGTTCACGAACTTGTTTGTCTGTGTTATTTAGGTCTATGAACCTTCATTTTCATTTATAGGTCTACAAACTTGTCGTCTATGTAATTTAGGTCCATAAACTGTTTTTCAATAGTTATAAAGTCATAAACCTTTTAAGTTATGCACTATTTATGAATATTATGGTCTAATATGATATTATTGGACTTTATTGTATTATGAACTAGAGAGATCAAACACCAGAATTCGTCGAAATAGTTGAGCTCGTGAGATGACTGCATCCACTTCAAACGAACTATTTGTAGTATAAGCGACAAAATATTTTTATAACATGCTCAAAATGTCTATATCTAATAAAGACATTTTTTACCATGATTAAAATGCCTAAATCATTGTGACATTTTTAAAATTTCTATATCAAAATATTCAATGAATATTGCGTCATTTTATCAGGCTTATGAATTTATGTGTTAAGAAAATATTGATGAACTAATATGTCGAGGACAAACAAGTTTGTAGACCTACAGATTTTATATAGAAAAATGACACAGACAGACAATTTTGTGGACCTAATTAGCACAAACAAACAAGTTTATTGACCTAGAAATACAAAATAAAAGTCCGTATATCTAAACGACATAAACAAACAAGTTCGTGGACCTAGAAATGTAAAATAAAAGTTTGTAAACCTAAATGACACAATCGCATAAGTTCATGTATCTCTGATGTATGTTGCTCTTTTAATATTATTATATCGATTATACACGGACAATGTTTATTTTCATGCAACATACTACTCCCTCCGTTCCTTATTATAAGCATTCCAAGGATTCAAATTTTGAACTAGTCAAAAGGGTAAAAGTCACATATACCCCTTATTTTATACTATCTCATCACTCACTCACCTACCCACCCACCATTTTTTATCCTATTCCCTGAAATACTTATATATAGAAACAAATTTTAAAAGCTCGGAATGCTTATATAAAAAGAAACAGAGGGAGTAGTAACCCGTAGCGGGCTTGTAACAGGCTCACAGCATAAGATGGTGCGACAGACGTAAGGTCCAACGCCAAACTTGTCACGTAAGCCAACCACTAGAAGATACCGGCCCATAAAACGCGACGCCGAGACCCAACTGGCAGGCTGGTAGCTGGCTTCCATCCTACGGAACCGCGCCGCTTCCCGCTCTTTTCCATTCCCCTTTCCTCTTCCCCCTCTCAGTCTCTCTCTATCCCTCTGTCCGCGGCGAACCTTCCAGAGCCTCTCCATGGATTCGGCCTCCTCCTCCGCCGCCGCCGCCGCCGCGGGGCGTCCGGTCACCCGTCCACCGCTTGTCAAGCTTCCCCGCTCTCGCTCGGGTTTGGGGACCCTTATCTCTGCACCGCCGCCAATATCTCCCTCGAGGAGATGTTGGCCCACCTCCTCCACGTCGCGTACAACGATTCCCACACCAAAGTTCAGAGTAAGTTCTCGAGACGCCGTAATTTCTGTTCCGCGCAAGCCTCTCCGATTCGAATTTGTTTCTATGTTGTGCACGCGGCGGGTGTGTCGGGGTTTTGTTTTGGTGGTGTATGGGGGGCGATTTGAAATTGTTTGCAAATTGTTCGCAGAGATGGCTAACCGGCTGGTGGATAGGGCGGGGATGAGCGTCACGGATGCGGTGGTGCAGGTCCAGGCGCCGTGGAGCAAGGGTCACGGGCCGCTGCACATGGCAGCGGCGGCCGGGAAGGCGAAGTCGTGCAGAATCCTGATCAAGGAATTTGGGCTCCACGTCGACGGGACTGGCACCGACGGTTTGTAACTCGTTGGTCGTTGCTATTTTTACATTTGAGTGGTATTCCTCGGGTCTGTTCTGTGTGGACTGGCCCCATAATGTTTTGAAGAAGGAATGAGTTTCTCTGATTTGGGGAGAAATCGATGGTCTAGGTGTCAGAAAATGCCACATTAATGTGCCATGCGACTTATCTGCCTTATTTGTTTGGGCGAAAGTGTTGGAAGCAGGTTGTCGTGTCTGGTGTGAGAAAACAGTGCACGCATCCAAAATGTAGCAACCTGTGAAGCGGTACACCTGCCTCTCGGTGTTTTTGGACTGGGTTTTTTTTTCATATTCTGCCCACGATCCAGGCTAGTGTTCACCATATCTAGCAGTTCCCCTCAGGAAATAGGATCTGGTTGAGGGATGGTTCATCTGGAGTGATGATAGGTAATCATCAGTTTCTGATGCAATGATGCGAATGGGATTCCCTGTCTTTCTGTTATTTATGGGGTAAAAAGTACGAAATATTTATCTGACTGATCAAAGTTAATTTTGCACACATTAGTTTTGTGTTTGCACGGTGATTCATGAGTCCGCAAAATAGGATTTATCGATGTAGCATTAAGGAATGTGGCATCACGTCAAGGATCTTTCTGCTCAGTTTAATCATATGGCATGATACACCTACAGTACTTCTATCTTCATTTCCTGATTCCCATTTGGCCCGAAGCAATAAGTTTTTTTATCATTCTGATTCCCATTTCTTCTGTCCTTGCCACTTGCTAGGTGCGACACCGCTAGTTTTTGCAATATATGGTAATGGATCTACAGAAGTTGTGAGGCTTCTTCTTGAGAGTGGTGCTGATCCAAACCTAGCATACAGTAATGGGGTAGCACCTCTCCACGTTGCAACAGTTCGAGGTTCTCTGCACCCCTGAGCATATGTGTATTTTGGGTTTTATTTAGTTGTTCTTTGAGCTTTACTTCAGATTTATCATTCCCAACATTTTCCTTTGCATATGTATAAACTTTTAGCACTTCAGTTCGTTATATCCTTTTGTGCCTGTTATTTTGTCGTTTTAGTTTTCTACTTAGTAGAGATGCTGCTGGAACATAACAATTATTTAGCATTCTTTCACTGCAATTATATCCAGTGTTGTCAATACAACCACGATATAACCAATCAGCACACAGTGGGATATTTATTCAGATACATGTAGTGAACTTGAGAATTAACAGTGTAACACTGCTGTGTCTAATTGACAAGGTGACAGCTGTTGCGGTTAGTTGGACCTGCCACTAGCTTTTGAACGTGAGACACTGCTGTAGCTAATAAACAGAAATTTTAGTTACTTTAGTTATGAAAACAAGCAGTCTAACAGAATTGCCGCATGCATTTATTCCAGGTAATTATGAAGTCGCAGAGTTGTTATTGTCCAAGAAAGCTAACGTTGATGCTAAATGGGAGCATCAAACTCCACTACATATTGCTTCCCAATATGGAAATACAAGAATGATGGTATTGCTGTTGCAGAATGAGGCAACGGTAAAAATTTCTTTCTGCCTATCTTTATTGTGCTGGTCCGTCAAATCCTTCTTCATTAAGTACACTTAACGTGCTGCCTATCTTTTTTTCTTTTTGCTATACTTCGTTCTACTTATACTAATATTAAGACCACCTTGCATTGCTAGACCTCTTTCTTCTCGTAGTATTCTGCTTGTTGTTAATATATGTATTGTGCCATCCATTCTCCAGCCTAACATCTCTTTGACATCTACACCGCTGAAATCGGCAGTCTTGGGTCGTTCAAAGATAGCTGTGGAACTACTTATTAAGGTGCAGTGACTTGTCCAGTATATTGCTATTTCTTCCCTGTAAAGATCTCACAAGGGAACTGGATAGGTATAATTTTTCATTCCTAGTATTAAGTATTGTATGTTGCAGGCTGGTGCTCATGTAAATGCTGGTATGCCTGAAAATCCGCTGATATTAGCTGCAACTGCTGGCTTAACTGACATCATCAAGTGTTTGTTGGAAGCTGGAGCTGATGCAAATATACCTGATAATGTGAGTTTTATCCAACCCGAATTTTCTATATTCTAGTAGACACTGATACCATGATACATGACAAGGACCTGTTCTCAATAGATACCTCTAATTCCTTACGTTCATTTGTGATTGCAGTTCTCTTGTAATATTATGTTTCCCAATATTCTTTTCTTGGCATAAAGGTTAACTTTGTTATTTGTTAAGGTCTCCTTTGTTTCTTTGTCAAATTCCTACTTGATGTGTCTCTCAACAGAATGGTAGAACACCCATAGAAGTAGCTGCAATCCAAGGGTGGAGGGAATGCATTCAAGTTCTTTTACCTGTCACAATGCGTTTGGCTGAAGTTGCAGACTGGAGCGTTGATGGACTAATTCATCATGCAGCAATTGCGAGTTCACCGCCACAAGTATGGATAAGACATGCATGCTGTTAGATTGATATCGTACCCCATGCTTTGGAATGTTCTTATCCCTTCAGCTACTCATAGCTTTCACATTCAATATTCTATTTGACTTTCGTGTGTCAATGTTATTTAGGATGATAATGTATCTGATTTTGAGGCAGAAGGCAACGCCGCATTCTTGAAAAGGGACTATGTGCATGCGCTGACTCTCTACACTATGGTAACTCATGCATTATAAATCCCATTAACTTTAAGCTGCTCTTCTGATTGCTGCTACCAACTCATGTTCTGACCTCCTGAGTTTAGCTACATATCAAATTCAGTACTGCATCATATTCGTCATTCGTGCATCAGACACTGTATCAGAGCCTCATAACCTATGTAGCCATTTTCATTTTATTTTAATGCTCACATATTGAAGTTCCAAGAAAGCATGCCTGCTCAAATACCCTGCAGAACTGGGTGATCTAGTTATTAACTGAGCCTTTATTTACCAACTTCTTATAGTCCCAGCGTGTTTGTGAGGGTTCACGGTCTAATTGGTTAATCAAACATACATTGAGCTGTACATGCCAGTAGATGATTCTTGTGAACTAGATACCTCAATGCTCTCACATGTTTTGTAATACACAAAAAGAGTATGTCAAATTCTATAGGCAATATATATCATTTGATGGCACTTTTTATATCATGTTTTATATAAAAAAGAGTATGGTTGATATAAAAGTGCCATTTTGAATTAAATATATTGTTTTAACTCAACAAATAATTTCATTTGATGGCTGCAGGCAATTGAGATTAACCCTGATAATTCAACCCTCTATGCAAAGAGAAGCCTTTGCTTTCTGCGTACAGGCGATACAGACATGGCGTTGGAGGATGCTGAAACTTACACAGATATGCATCCTGATTTACCAGAACATGCGCAGGGAGCAGCAGCTCTAGATCTTGTGGAGGTATGTTTCAATACCATGCTACAATAATAGCTTTCCATTGTGCCATATTTAATTGTCATGTATTGGCTCTTTTGTCTTTAGGAGTTTGGTATTGCATTTGAAGCACTGAACTTGAATTGAAGCAAGCCCACTGACACAGAATTTTGGTAATCTCCCTTATCTAGTTCTTTTATTGGCTGCTGCAGCTTTGTGTTGTTATTTGAATTAAATGTTCAAGTATGCCATATAGAACACAGTGAAGGTTATTGAGTGGCATATCAATACAAGTGTACACCATATAGAGAAATCTCTAAATATTCGACGCAGGCACAAGTTCAGTACACCCACCCAACTTTAACAATCTTGTGACCCAGAGAAGCAGCCTTGCTATTTGTTCTTTTTTTTTACTTCATTTTTCATGTGATCTGATTTGGAAGATTTAACTACGTCGGACGTTCATTTCAATTAATTTATCTTCTGACTTAGTGCTTTCTTATGCTAATATAAGTTGTAACCTTATCTGCAGGGCAGACCATTCGTGAAGAAATGTTGTTACTGCACAGACAAAGAAAATTGTTACTAGCTGTTACTGCAGAGAAACGATCGTCAGCTGTTACAGCGTAGGCAATTAGATAGGATGTCACTTGTTAATACCTCACAGTCAAGAAGGAATGTATTTTGTTGCAGCACAAGCAGAAGATAGTTTGTTAGTAGCACAGAAAAGATATCACCGCATAACATTTACTGGTGAACACTGAAAAGCAATATGCGGAAAGCTTCGGGGCTGTGTTTTGGACCCTCATTGGATCCTGTATTTTGCGAATATGCACTCACGTGTTTCATAAAGCAAAAACAAAAGGTGTATACTAAAATACTATTCGCTGTGACATACATATACCAACTTACCAAGATGTACCTGGTCCAATGGCGGGCCCTGCTCCTGGGTATGGAGTGGACAAACGGTGTTGGAGGTCTGAAAATCTTAGCCCAGGTTACAGTGATGTTATGAGCTTCGACCTTCAAGTTACATTGATGTGAAGCCACCGAACACCATCTGCATTTTGTTTGTGATGATTGGCAACTTAGTTGTGCTTGCGCCTAAAGTCTTCATGGAATTAGGATGTATATTAGGTAAATTCAATCTCTCCAAAAAGTTATTGGCAAAATCACTCCAATTAGAAGAAAAAAAAAGCGAATTCTCTGTTTTCTCCATCCAAAAAAATTAAGGTTCCTGATGTCAACCATCAAAATTTCAAATTTCCTTATCAATCATTTCTCATCTCTTGTTCCTCAATAACCACCACCGCTTATTTCATAGGTTGACGATCTTGATTTGAATGAGAAATATCTCACTTGCCTTGATATAAATTTCTACTATAGCGTCTCTCTATTAGCCATTTCAATGGGTGAGTAATGAGTAGTCATCTAAATGTGAGCAGCATCAACTTTGATATTTTGTTTCACAGAACAAACGGCCAGCAATAAATCTTGATATTTTTTACAAGACTTAAATAAACTGTGTAAATTCAGTGATATACCATACGGTTGGCATTGCACATTACAACAGGTCATTTCAGTCGATCAAAACCATGCATGGAAAAAACTATACAATTTTTTTTGAGACATTATTTGTAGAAGTTATATGCAGATTATAAAGATACAAAATACACTATTGCTACGCACTCTGCAACGTGCAAACACTATTATGGCTCCTTTGGTACAGCTTATGCACCATCTTCATCTCTGGATTATGCCCTAAGTTGTATCAAAGACCTGATTTGAATAAGTGTTTATAGGTAGAAGCTGGCATAAGCTGTTTTGATTTTTGTACTTAGGAGGCCCAAGCTGCAAAATGCAGCTTTTCACCGCTCACGTGTGCGGGCGAAGCTGTATTTCCCTGCCTACCCCTGAAAGCTTCGCACGAAACGTTATTTTCTCTCCCCGAGCCCGAGTGCACTACCGGCGACTGCCATGAACCATCTGCGGAGGTCGTCTTCGGTGGGGGCAAACGGCAGGCGCAGCTCCCAAATCGGTGGATCTGCGCCGTCTAGGGAAGGAGCCGCGGCATCGGAAGCGGATGGCGGCACAGCGACTGGCGCAAGCGCAGCGGTGGCGCGCGTTCTGGCAGGCGTGGCTAGCGCGGGTGCTGGCGCCGCAGCGGGACAAGAGGGCATGCACGTAGGTGCGTCGGGTGTGGGCACGGCGCGCCACGCGCCAGGAGGGAATGCGCATAGGCATGGCGGGCGAGGACGACCTTCGCGCGGGCGCTGCTAGCTTGGTACCTGCAAGGAACATGAGTTCTCTTCCGCCTAAGTGAAGCAATGACATCCCCAAGTGCCGACATGCCCTCATCCATTGTCAACCCAGACGCACCTGTCTTCAGCAACCGCTCGCTGCCACCAAGATCAACGGGGCAGAGCTTGCTGACTTCTTCAGTAACTCCATGTCTCTTTATGGTAATCCTTGTCAAGCTCTTTCAGGTGATCTTGCGAAAGTACCTTGTTGTGCTGCATTCGCTATGCCTGAAAAGAGGCTATCGTCGTGCCAACAAATCCCTGACGCTCCCCAAGTAGACCTCAAGCATGCTTATGGAGAAAGCGAATGTGGATGAAACGTCTTCTGAAGCATGAGAGAACAGTTCTTGAATAGCTTGGGGCACAATACCGAGCTTACCGTCAGTTCCTTCCTACAACAGCAGTACTCCTATTTTCAGAACTTCAGGGAAGGATGTGTGATGAGATTGCTAAGGCTATTTATCTTTCTAGATCAAGATGATCTCGTGTATATTTTGATGTATGGTTGTAAGCTATTTTAACAGATGTATGACTATTTTGATGAACATGTAATGGAAGCTAAACATGTGAACGTGTTTTCTTAATTCATTTTAATATTTTTCATATTGTACATTCAATTTATTTTAATACAATATCTAACATCATATGAAACATGTATTTATAGTTGTCTTACAACCCAGGGACATGATAGTCATTTGATATGTTTAATCTGTTTCTGAAAAAGTAAGATAAGTTGTTTTGCTAAATGGTTTGATTGTATAAGCTGCATAAGCTGAAATAAGCCGAGAAAAGCTGTTTTGACTGATAGTCCGAGTCGAAACTGTTTTTCTATGAGCTGAAGCACTACCAAAAGGACCCTAAAATGGGACTCTTATGGTTAGCTTCTAATAAAATAGGACTCTAACCTACTTTTTTGTGCCACATAGGACTATTTTTGGATTGTGACATGGTACACCTCTCGTGAAATGACTGTTTTGCCCTTGATTGATACTTGAAAAATACAATTTTGCCACTATGCCATTTGGTTCGAATAGGCTGCTGCTCGGTGCACTGCTCCTTCGTCCATTCTTCCACCGTCATGTTCCGCCACGACGCCATCGAGAGGTGTCCGCCGGCTATGCTTGGAACACCGCCACCACGCCACCATCGCGAAGCACTCGAGCGTCGCCACGTCGCCGGACCACAACACATTATTCTTTGCCTACGAGCTGGTGGCCGACGGGGAGGCTAAGGACTCGTTCCCGTCGACACCGCCGAATCGCTCCCGCCGAATGGTGCGTGGCCAAGGACCCAGACATCGCGGCCGGACATGTTGTGGGTTAAATCTAGACTAAATGATTCGGTACCTTTGGAATCTGCGGGCTCTCGCAAGCGCGGAGTAGCAATGTTGATTTCTTGTTGCCTTGATGTGGATGTGTCTCATCATCAATTCAACGAAGAGGAAATTGTAATAATGGAAACAGATCACTACTCGCGGTGCGTCGTAGAGGCGTAGACTAGAACGTAAGCACGCACGCGAGAACGACGACTCCTTGATGGGCTTCCGCCCGTACTTGCGCCATGAGTACTCGTCTGCGGGGCACGATGTTGCGCGCACGGTGGCACGCGTGGGGCGAGTTAGTGGTGGTGGGCTGGTGGCGGTGTTGATGGCAGCAGCACCGCCGATGCGGGACCGGGAGGGCTGCTTGCACTTAATGGGGAGCGGCGGCTTGCCCGAGTACACGATACACGACGGTCGGGCTCGGCCCTTTCACACGCTGCCCTCGCCGCCGGCGTCGGTGGTCAACGATGGCAGGAATAAGATCGACGTCGCGGGGCTTGGTCGTCGTGGCCGGCTTGGTAAGTCTAGCGTCGGGCTCTTCTAACTCACCGCCAACCGGTAGAGAGCGAGTCGAAGAGGGGCGGGGAGACGGCGGGTAGTCCGCCACGGCGGCACGAGGGGCGCAGCGAAAGCATGTGTGGCTACGGTGCGGTCAAGGAGGTTGATGACCCGCGAAAGCGGGACACGATCCGATCGGTGATTTGGCCAGCAAGGAGAGGTAGGAGGCCAAGAGCTCCAGGTTGCGAAGCCCCGCCTCGCCACGGAGGAAGCCGAGCAGGTCCATGGTAATGCTTGGACACCACAATGCATCTGTTCACGGTGACCATGCTGTTGGAGAGGTTTGAGGCGGGGGCAAAACTATGTATTCTATTTTGTGTCAAGGGTACAAACAATCATTTCATGCGGATATGTCACGTCATCTGGTCCTATTTGGCACTAAAAGTAGGTTAGAATCCTATTTAGTTAAGAGCCAACGGTAAGAGTCCTATTTTATTAGGTGTATTGGAGAGGATCATATTTCAAACAAATGATAAGAGTCCTAAATTATTAATTAGACCAAGCGGCAACACTATCAAATGTTATGTTTCTTGTCCGGCCTAGGAAATCCAACTCTAACAAGCAATCCAAAGACATCCTTATCAACCCCACTAGCAAGCGTGAGCGCGCATGCTCGAGTAATTTTAGCCGCCCCTACACCATCGTACAAAAGTCAAACAAAACGAGCACCGTTCAAAATATTGTTCTTGCGGTGACGAGAAATAAGAGGCAATTATAAAGCTGTCCTTCTTTTGGAGACCAATTCTGATTTTGAACTTTGTTTTCGAGTTTGCAAAAATAGACCTCTTACGTGAATGAACCGTTTATCCCTCTTTCTTCTTGCCGTCGGTTGAAGTCTTATTATCTAAATCTTGCCCCTGTTTTATCCTCATCAAGCCCGATAGACTCTGTCTTGTTAAAAAAAGGGGCAATTCCAAAATTGCCTTTTTGGGAGGCTAATTCTGATTTTGGACTCTTTTCTCGAGTCCGCAAAAATGGACCTCTTTTTTCAACGTGAATGAACCGTTTGTCCCTCTTTCTTCTTGCCGTCGGTTGAAGTCTCATTATTTGAATGAAAAGCTTAAAAAGGGAAAGGAAAATACCAGCTTGCCCCTCTTTTATCCTCATCAAGCCTCGACGGACACCGTCTTCTTAAAAAAAACAAGCGACCCTAACCCTAAGCCGTCGCGACGGCGGATGACGTCGACGTGTTGTCCGGCGACGGCTCGCGAGGGCGGAAGACTCCGGAACTCGAGGGCGACAAGGGCGTGAGCGCAAGCGACATTGCGGGTGCACGACACGGGTGAGGACATGACCTCATCCTAAGGCGCGATTGGCCCTCCTTGTTGCGGGCGACGTCGTGTTGTCGAACGATTCACGAGTGCCAAGCGCAAGCAAGCTCCGAGGCTTGGTGCAATAGGCCACAACCAGAGGTGTGCATGGCGTGGGGACCGGCTCGCCCGGGATGCTTGTGGCGTGGCACCGCTGCGCGATCCAAGACCCCATTCCATTTCGCGGAGCAAGACATTTCTATTTGTCCCTATCCTTGCCTTTGTTGTACAGCACCTGCCATCTCATGTTCAATTTGTCTTTGGTCGATTTGATTCATGGCCATGGAATTTGAAGCATAGACCATTTGGAGATGACAAGCGATTCAGTACTTCGTAGTTGGAGAGCTTTCGTTTGGTGATAGCTTGGCGCTTTTTAGTTTCTACTTATGTGAAAATGGGTTGCTCCTCAATTGTAATTGGGTCGGTTAGTTTCTATGCAGATTGATTGTAGAGAGATGAATTGGTATAATTCATTTTCAAAACTAATGAAAATCTACCCTTCTTCAACAGGAGAGCTTTCGTTTGGTGATAGCTTGGCGCTTTTTAGTTTCTACTTATGTGAAAATGGGTTGCTCCTCAATTGTAATTGGGTCAGTTAGTTTCTATGCAGATTGATTGTAGAGAGATGAATTGGTATAATTCATTTTCAAAACTAATGAAAATCTACCCTTCTTCGACACTTTTGTTCTTTTACATGGATTTCACACCATTAAATGCTACTAGCAGAAGTAGGGACAACTTCACATTAAAAAAGAGATCCGATTTTTACAAACTTTGAAAAAGAGTCCAAATCAGAATTAACTTCTTTTGGAGACCAATTCTGATTTTGAACTTTGTTTTCAGAGTTTGCAAAAATAGACCTCTTACGTGAATGAACCGTTTGTCCCTCTTTCTTCTTGCCGTCGGTTGAAGTCTTATTATCTAAATCTTGCCCCTGTTTTATCCTCATCAAGCCCGATAGACTCTGTCTTGTTAAAAAAAGGGGCAATTCCAAAATTGCCTTTTTTGGGAGGCTAATTCTGATTTTGGACTCTTTTCTCGAGTCCGCAAAAATGGACCTCTTTTTTCAACGTGAATGAACCGTTTGTCCCTCTTTCTTCTTGCCGTCGAGTTGAAGTCTCATTATTTGAATGAAAAGCTTAAAAAGGGAAAGGAAAATACCAGCTTGCCCCTCTTTTATCCTCATCAAGCCTCGACGGACACCGTCTTCTTAAAAAAAACAAGCGACCCTAACCCTAAGCCGTCGCGACGGCGGATGACGTCGACGTGTTGTCCGGCGACGGCTCGCGAGGGCGGAGGACTCCGGAACTCGAGGGCGACAAGGGCGTGAGCGCAAGCGACATTGCGGGTGCACGACACGGGTGAGGACATGACCTCATCCTAAGGCGCGATTGGCCCTCCTTGTTGCGGGCGACGTCGTGTTGTCGAACGATTCACGAGTGCCAAGCGCAAGCAAGCTCCGGAGGCTTGGTGCAATAGGCCACAACCAGAGGTGTGCATGGCGTGGGGACCGGCTCGCCCAGGATGCTTGTGGCGTGGCACCGCTGCACGATCCAAGACCCCATTCCATTTCGCGGAGCAAGATATTTCTATTTGTCCCTATCCTTGCCTTTGTTGTACAGCACTTGCCATCTCATGTTCAATTTGTCTTTGGTCGATTTGATTCATGGCCATGGAATTTGAAGCATAGACCATTTGGAGATGACAAGCGAGTCTCGTAGTTGGAGAGCTTTCGTTTGGTGATAGCTTGGCGCTTTTTAGTTTCTACTTATGTGAAAATGGGTTGCTCCTCAATTGTAATTGGGTCGGTTAGTTTCTATGCAGATTGATTGTAGAGAGATGAATTGGTATAATTCATTTTCAAAACTAATGAAAATCTACCCTTCTTCGACACTTTTGTTCTTTTACATGGATTTCACACCATTAAATGCTACTAGCGAAGTAGGGACAACTTCACATTAAAAAAGAGATCCGATTTTTA
Source organism: Chloris gayana (assembly GCA_031894775.1). NCBI lineage: Eukaryota > Viridiplantae > Streptophyta > Magnoliopsida > Poales > Poaceae > Chloris > Chloris gayana. Next base: position 53,228 of record JAUNZO010004791.1, on the reverse strand, counting down.
CAAACTTTGAAAAAGAGTCCAAATCAGAATTAACTGGCTACTCACAATGGGAGTTTCATTTTTAATAAATGAGCTGCCATGTAAGCAATTTCTGTCGATGTGGCAGGAAATTAATAAGGAGAGAGAAGAAAGGAGTTTCATCTAGATGAAACCATCTCTACATCTGTTTCCAAGACATTTCTCTCTTGCATGTGTTACCTAGGAAACAACAAAATGAAACTATGCATTGCATGAGATATTTCATTCATCCTTGTTGCTTATGTAGCACCTCGAAAACAATGAAATGAAACTCTCCATTGAGAGTAGCCTAAGGAGGACAAGCTTGCAATTCAAAAAAAAAAAAAGCCCGGCAGTGGTCCGGTAAATTCACCGCCACCCGCTCGGACCAGTTCCCAAGGCAATAGCTCAAAAGAAAACGAGCCCTTCCGCGCATCCCAGGCGAAATTGAGGCGAGGTATCCTTACCGCCCGCCGAAACCCTCGGCCCCCACACACGCCACGCCACGCCACCCTCTCCTCGGCCGGCCGGCTCGCACGCGCCCACCCCTCCTCCGCCTCCCCATCCCTCTCCGAACCCTAGAATCTTCGAGAAGCATCGGGGCTAGCGTCCCACTTCCGGAAGCTTCTGGAAGGAAGGGCGGCGGCAGCGGCGATGGGGCACTCAGATCTGGACCGGCAGATCGAGCAGCTGAAGCGGTGCGAGCCGCTCACCGAGGCGGAGGTCAAAGCTCTCTGCCTCAAGGCCATGGAAATCCTCGTCGAGGAGAGCAACGTGCAGCGCGTCGACGCCCCCGTCACCGTACGTGCTCCGCGCCTCTCCCTTCCCCTCCATCTTGGTTCCGCCGCGCCATCGATTTGATGCGTGGAAGGTCTGCCACCGACACGATTCGCCAGCTTTGTTGATGGGTGCCACGGGCTTGCTTACCTGCTTTTCTGGCGCCAAATTGAGGTCCTGCTGGTGATTGCATCACGCGTGTGTTTGGATTACGATTATAGGGTTCGTGTGCTGAGATGCCAGATACATCGGATGACCATATTGTCGAGCTGGTTTCAGGGGAGAAAGAGACGATATTCTTGTTGGGCGGATAAGGAAAAATTTTGTGATGCGTATGTTCGCAGTGGAAATGCAACTAGCCTGCGCTTTGTACATTGAATACTTAATTGGAGTTCCGTGTTGCTTGTTGGTCCTGTCTAATTGCAGGGGATTCGGTGAGGATTATGTGTTAGTGCAGGTTACAGCATTGTTTCGGTAGCTTGTGTCATTCATTTGCTATCTTCTAGCCTTATATATTTGTCAAATTTGTGGCATATGCTTCGGTCAGCAATGATTAGGGGTTCATAAATTCCTGTGAGATCTCAAAGATACTTATTTGCTGATACGTTAACATGCTTTGTCTACTGAACTTAATTGAATTTTGTGATAATTACTTTATTGGTATTTACCATTTGCAATTGTCCTTAGTACTAATTTAATGCTACTTATCTGGGCCTCGATGCTATCTGAATTAATCTTTGTTGGTATTTGATGATTTTTACTTTACTTTGATTCGTTCTTCAGTGGCATCTGTTTCCTCATAATTTAATTGTGGCAGTGAGGCTCCTTTTACTCTAGGAAAAGGAGCACCCTAAGAAATAGATTTAGTTCTCTTGCTGCAGTATTAGTAACATCAAACTAACTTCATGAGCTTCCCTGATGAATATGTTGGCACAACATTTTTTAGTGTTTCCTTGAAATTTGATGAGTCGTTTGTGCTCTTGGTGAATGGTGTAATCCTTGAGATGGATACCAAAGAGGCGGATAGACAGACTGGCCACAATCTAAGATGTACGATGTGTTGACATACAAGTGATCACTAGTTGCACTAAACAGAATTCCATTGGTTGTAAATAATGGTTTTTTAAAAGTTATAAGATGACTTACATTTTCGACACATTTGGAAAAATAATGTCGTTTTGAAGTTCTAAAATGGAAAGCCATTATGATGTACCACCAGTCCAATGTGGATAGGGTGTCGTACCTCATTCTAGGATTGTACTGGCTGTGAGTGGTGCTGAATGCCACGCATTGTTAGAGATTATTTCCACATGAAGATGTTCTCCATGGCTACCTTATGCTATTAAGTGTTATCTTCATTTGACACATGTCTATTGCAGTTTTGCATAGATTTCTTATCCAAAGCAGTATATGTGCTGTAAATGTATGCTTTTAATTGTTAGATTGATAATCTATGAATGTTCAGAATGGGATTAGAATAAGTACTAAATAAACTTTACCTTTGCACTCAGATATGTGGGGACATCCACGGACAATTTTATGACATGAAAGAGCTGTTCAAAGTTGGAGGTGACTGCCCAAAGACAAACTACCTTTTCCTCGGGGATTTTGTTGACAGAGGATTTTATTCTGTTGAAACATTTTTGCTTCTTTTGGCTTTAAAGGTAATTTTTTCTCTACCTCTTAACAACTTCCTCATGTAGAATGCTTAGTTAGCTTCCTATGGTTAGGCACTATGTGACACTGAGCTGGCTTTCTGAAAGAACTTTATACAGAACTGCCTTGTTCTGGAACTTCTTTAGCAGAAGTTTCTGACTTGCTGCCCTGTGAACTGTGAAGCAACCGAGCTCTTATGCACGGTCATGGTGGGTACATGTGTGTTAATATCATGAACCTTGTTAACACATTAGCAATGGGCCTGCCAACACCATAAGAGAATTCTTTTGAATGTGATTCTGGAAACATTGGCACAATGATATGTCGTGTTTTAATTATTTCTAGCTATTTTGGAACATACATCTGTAAGGGTTGCAACTTTTTCCAGCTAGAAAATGTGTATCAAAAGGTGGGCGATCCGAATAACAAAGGATGACATTGAATTATCTTTTTGTAATCTTGGGAATTTATATTTGTCTTGAGTCATGATATATACCTCTTTACTCATGGAAATATTTCGGCCATGAACCTAAAGGCCCATTAAAATTGGAATATGAACTTATCCGTCAAAGAATATGATTTACACGCAAGGTGTCTCGGTATCATTTTTGTAAGGGAAAAGTCCGTTTTACTACCCCGAACAATTCACTTTGTTCAACTTGGTACCCGAACAAAATCTTGGCTCAGTTTACTAGCTCAAACAATTTAAGTTGGTGCAATTTACTACCTTATGCAATTTGTCTTTTTTACTTCTCTTTGTACGCTTTGGATTTGAAGCTGAAACTATGCACATGATAAATACCCTATTGTCCCGCACTAAAAAAAAATATAAGACATATGTTAAGAATATGTATTATAGTTTTAATAGCATCAAATATTATATGAATTATACAATTCTAGACTTATATGAACAATATTTATAAAAAAATATAAGATATTGATAGAGATTGATAGCATGTATCATCACACAAAAATTGAGTTTAAAATTTAAAGCATACAAAGAGAAATAAAGAAGACAAAACGCATAAGGGACTAAATTGCACCGAAATAAATTGTTTGAGATAGTAAACTGAGCCAAGATTTTGTTTTGGTACTAAGTTGGACAAAGTGAATTGTTCGGGGTAGTAAAATAGACTTTTCCCTTTTTGTAATTGTGATGTCATCTATCATGTACATAGTTTCAAGGAATAATGGATTTTAGGAACTCGTACAATGTCAATGTAAAGCTTTCAGCTACTTATTTTCATCCAGGAACTAATAAGTATTTTCTAATGTTACCTCCTTCTGAGTTCAAGGATGAACCAGATCTGTCTCTGCCAGGCAACTAAAAGTGGTATCACTGCGTCATGGGCTAGGATTGTAGGCCGTGCTACAGTAGCCAACCCAGTACTGCAGCGGTGGCTACTGTAGCGGACCTAGGGTTAGGAGTCTATTTAAGGAAGGGTTAGGGTGTCTTAGGGAGTCATTAGGATTATGCCAGAACAGATTATATCTAGTAGTCCCCTATTGTCATGCCCTTGGAGTGCGGCCGCCGCCGTTGTGAGGCCGCGCTCCTTGGGTTCAGGACAGTCCACCAATGTTCATGACACACTGATGTGTGGATATTTTATTAATTTAGGCGTAATAGTCAACTTCGTCCCTGAACTATCGTCCAAAGCCCAATTTCATCCCTCAACTTCCAAAAGGTCCAATTTAGTCCCTGAACTTTGATTGGTAGGTTCAATCTCATCCCTTGTCCTACGTAGATGTCCACGTGGCATGCCACATCAACTCCACGTCAGCTTTGAGTTGAATTCCAAATTTCAAATCGATATTTTCCTCTCAAATCATAACTCTGTTTTTAAATCCATTTGAACCATTGTGCTATAATTAATTTAATGAAAAAGATCTGACTTGGATATATATTTATGTGCCTTTTCATTTTTTAATTCAACAATTTGAATTATTATATCAAAACAATGTTTGAACATATTTTATATTTGTAACTTATTTTATAGGCACAACCCCTCACATTTTATTAAAATGTTGAAGTGGTATATAAATGTTAAAGTAACAAATACATCCAAGCATTACATTAAAACAAATACAATGGTTCAAATATATTTAAAAATAGAGTTACAATCGAAGGAAAATCTCATTTGAAATTTGAAATTCAACTCAAAGCTGATGTGGCATGCCACGTGGACATCCACGTAGGAAGGGAATGAGATTGAACCCGCCAACCAAAGTTCAGGAATAAATTTGACCTTTTGAAAGTTGAGGGATGAAATTGGGCTTTAGATGATAGTTCAGGGACGAAGTTGACTATTACGCCATTAATTTATTAAGTAGCCAACCATATCAGCCCACTACAATTTGTGGTAGACTGGCTACTAGCCATGTCTGATTATTGAAAAACCTGTCATTTATGGTTCACGCTACTAAAGTGTAATTATTTTTAGAAAAAAATAGCTATTTGTATGAACATGGTTTGATAATCCTTCCCCAGACCCCACCTTGCGTGGGAGCTAACAGTACTGGGTCTGTCCATAAGAACATAGTTTGAATGGGGCCTTTTGGTTTGTTGCTACACATCTCGTTGCATTCTTCATTCACAGCTACACAAGTACTACATGAAAGTGTGTGCCACAAAAGAGGGTCTGTATTCACTCACATTAGTACAGAAAGTAAGTTCTGATAGCATGCAAACCAAGCCTTTTTTTGCAATTATATTCAGTTTCCCACTGTATTTTTTTCAGTGTTTCTAGATCAACTATGCCATCCTCCCTTGAAAAACCACTAACATCAGTTTGAGAATTGACACCACATAAACACGAGCTTAAGAACCTTGTCATTTGTGGACATGCCCCCTGCTCCTCAAGCTTCTTTCGTCCATTGTTTGTTGAATGCCATTTGATTTCTGAATTAACTTAAGTGCATACTATATAATTATGTTCCTTTATAAAATGAGTACTTGCCTGCAGTGCTGCTCCTGATTGCCTTTATCAAAATATATTCAGGTTAGGTATCCAGACCGTATAACTTTAATAAGAGGAAATCACGAGAGCCGGCAGATCACACAGGTGAGGGCCAATTTTACCCTGGTACTCATGATAGTATCTCTCCTTTTCTGTTGCCTTTGATGTCATACATTTTCTGCAGGTTTATGGATTTTATGATGAATGTCTGCGCAAATATGGCTCAGTTAATGTCTGGAGATATTGCACAGATATATTCGATTACTTAAGGCATTATTACTTTCACAGTTTTAATCCAGCAACATTATCCTTGGATTATAGGCATATGAGATCTGATGGCATATCTTTTGGGTTCTTTACAGTTTATCTGCCCTCATCGAAAACAAAATCTTTAGTGTCCATGGAGGACTTTCACCTGCTATTACAACACTGGATCAGGCAAATTATTCTCTTGTTATTTTTGTAGTCTGTATGTAGCCTGTTTCATTTTTTTTAATGTTTTAACCTGTGTTTGAACAGATAAGAGTGATAGATCGCAAGCAAGAAGTACCTCATGATGGTGCTATGTGTGACCTTCTATGGTCTGACCCAGAGGATGCTGTAGATGGCTGGGGATTAAGTCCTCGGGGCGCAGGATTCCTATTTGGTGGAAACGTAGTTTCATCATTTAACCATACAAATAACATAGATTATATTTGCCGTGCTCATCAACTTGTCATGGAAGGATATAAATGGATGTTCAATAACAAGATTGTAACCGTATGGTCTGCTCCTAATTACTGCTACAGGTACTTAAAACTCTGATGGCTTGAATATTTATTCATGAACCATACTGCTACTATTAGCTATTACTGAAAATTGCAGTTAGAAAATACATGAACTATCTGTTCTGAGGACAAGGGGGCATTATTTGGGAGGATATGATAAGCTGCTAAGCACTCACTGCTGTTGCAGTCCTGTTTTATAGATAATGGTTTGCTCATGTATCTCTTGTCAAGATCTTATAAATATGCTTCACTATTCACATACAGCACATCCAAAACTGTCTAGTTGTACCGCAGTTCTTCTGGTAGCCCCAGTTTCAATATGCATGTAATTGTTGGACAAAACTTAGGACTTTGTGGCTGTTTGGACATGACCACATGTTTGGATAGGGGAGCTTGAATTCAATTAATCCAAACAGCATCCTTATTGCATTTGATATTTTTTCTCAGTCAGGTTTCTTGTTCGTATGATACAGAAATGCCTAATTTTTACATGCCCTTCTCATGTTAAATAGCTATTTTTTATGAACCTCGGAGTTCTTACCTCTACATAAAAATCATTGTAGGTGTGGCAATGTTGCTGCAATTCTAGAGCTGGATGAGAACCTCAATAAGCAGTTCCGTGTATTTGAAGCTGCCCCACATGTTTGTTTTCTCCACCTTTGTAAATGGGTATACCTCTATTTAGCATCACATCCTTTGTCATCTATTTTTTTCCACATTTGTTTCAGGAATCAAGAGGCGTCCCTGCTAAGAGGCCAGCTCCAGATTACTTTCTTTGAGGCTGCACATTTGGTGTGCAAGCTTTCTGCCTCTCTTTCGTATACTGGCTGATAGGTCATGCAGATGTGCTATGTTCTAAAAAGAGCAGAGGCCTTCAAGGTGACTCAGGATATTCTGTCCTTAGAGGTCCATGAATTGTAAGAAAGTTGATGTTGGCATCCAGCTTTTCGGAGCTCCCATTTGAGCTTGAGAAACATGCCTCTGTAGGGTTTTATGGGCTGGAACTGGTACATGATGTAAAATTTTGGTAGCCACTTCATCCCTAAGAAAACCCATTGCTAGAATCCTGAGTGATTTGAAAATGCTGCCCTGTTGTTACGTTACAAGTGTAGGAAGTTTTGTAGCTGACATTTGTGCAAATTGTTAGGGTTTTGCATGTGGTCAGTGTAACCATTGCTGCTAATACTAACTTGCGTGAAATATCCGCATTGTAATGTTCGTGATGTAACTTACTCTGGCACCTCTAATTTTATCGTATCTAAGTTTGCTAACAACATTTTGATATTATTTCGCACCATTTTTTGTAGCTCTTACTAATGTGCAGTTTGTAACACCTCCGATTCGTTGAGTGGACGTCCCTAGCCGTAGGATCTCCAACCAATGGTCAGATTGCTTTCTTCTACCTCCTGACTTTTGTTTCTCTCTGTTACCCAACTTACAGCAACTCTCCGACAAGCTCTGGCTACCACCGGCAACCTTCGATGAGCCCCTTCCACCCAAACAAAGATACAACTTCTTTTCATAATCTGGACATACAAAAGAATGAATCTAACTCTCTTACATGTAACATGACCTACAAAATTCAATTACAGAGAAGCGACGAACAAATCCACCGTCGACCGAAGCAGAGCAAGTCTGAAATATTGCAGGCATCGTGAAGATTAAAGAGTTCTGGTCTGGCCTAGTGTTAATGCACGTATGCTAATTTTACGAATAATAATTACTTACTGTTGAAAGCAGGAAACGACTTGTGCAGGATTTTATAGGTCATGTTACATGTAACATGACCTACAAAATTCAATTACAGAGAAGCGACGAACAAATCCACCGTCGACCGAAGCAGAGCAAGTCTGAAATATTGCAGGCATCGTGAAGATTAAAGAGTTCTGGTCTGGCCTAGTGTTAATGCACGTATGCTAATTTTACGAATAATAATTACTTACTGTTGAAAGCAGGAAACGACTTGTGCAGGATTTTATCTGTATCTCCAGCAGTTTTTAACGACACAGCAAAAAACTCGAGCAAAGAAGTACCTTACTGGCGGAAATAAATAGTTCCTTAGTTTGCATTATGTGTATGGTATGGTATGGTATTATCTGGAACACTTATGATTCTGCTTACGAGGACCGAGCGTTAGCTCGGTTGGTCGATTCGCTGGTGTGCGAACGACCGGTCGTGGGTTCGATCCTCGGATCAACCACGAGCCTCACCGCTGCACTGTTGCAGCACGCGGCACTGTAGCGCGCACAGTGCGTGGCACTGCTGCTGCGTTTGGTGCTGCTGTGCGCATAGTGCAGAAAAAATCCCCTCGTCCTCCCCAGTCAAAGCACAGGTAAAGACTGCGTACGACATTCACAAGCGCCAGTGAGTCCTCGTGTATGGTTGGGGGAGGTTCGAGGGTTTCTACCGCTGCGTGAGACGCTCTTCTTCTTAAGCAATGCCGTCGGGGTGGCTCTTCCCGGCAGGTCGAGTTTTTTTTTTTTTTTTTTTTTATGATTCTGCTTACATAGAAACATATTCAAAACATTAGGGCATGTACAACGTGACGATTACCCGCGTCTGTGTGTTGGTATTTTTCTGCAGACGGCAGCGTGAGCATTGTCCCAGGCAGAGCAGACGGCAGCGTGAGTGTTGTACGTGGTCGTCTTCCCCAAGAGACGGCCTGCCGGATCCCGAGAGCAGGCGCGCTTCTTCCTCCCCAAGCTGCGCGCGCAGGAATTTTCCCCTGCCAAACCCAGATATGCCCGCCATATCTTCCTCCTCCCCGCATCTCTTCCCCCAATCTCGCAATCTTCTCACTTGATTTGTGTCCGGCGATGCCCATCGCAGTTCCGAAGATGTCGACGCCGCGCCGACCGGATCGAGGAAACCGAAGACGGTGTCGGATGCGGCGGCCCCAGCCCGTATCCGTCTCGGCCGTGGTGGCGGCTCACCTACGCTGCCACCTTCCGTCGGCCGTGTGGCGGCTCGACAGCGACGTCCCCTTCATTGACGGGAGCACCCGTGCTCCTCCATTCAGCACGGCACCTTCAACCAGTGCGTGCACTGTTGCTCCATCCATGTCGGGCTTCCCCCACTTGGATTTCTCCTGGTGCAATCAAGGTGTTAGGAGGAGCTTGATTTCATCTCCATTGTTGAGTCCTGAAGCTACGAATCCAGTTTGGTAAGTTGGTAATGAACAATTCATATAATTTTTTTTCGTTGATTGAATGTTGTGAAAGACAGACTGGTTTTCTTGTTCTTGTTCACAATGTGAATGTATTACCTATCAATAGAATTAGTCATCTATATTCAGTTTAGACGGTCCTGCAAATGATTATAAACAGAATTAGTCACAATGACTGAATGTTTCGTTTATAATTTTCATGACTGAATGTTCAGCTTATAATTTTCATGATTGAATAGCCATATGACTGAATGTTTCGTTTATAATTTTCATGACTGAATGTTCAGCTTATAATTTTCATGATTGAATAGCCATATGACTGAATGTTCAGTTTACAATTTTCATGACCGAATTGCTCTTTCCATACGACTGAATTGCCATGACTGAATGCTCATCAGTGTCCCAGTTTAGAATTTTCCATATGACTGAATTTGACCGAATGCTTATGTAGTTTTATAAGTCACTGTAACCCAGTTTAGAATTTTCCATATGACTGAATTTGACTGAATGTTCACTTAAGTATGTGTAGTGTGTGTAGTGTTCAGTACTGAACTGGAGACTGAAATTTGAGCTGTCAGATTGAAATGTTAATGACTGCAACTATTATATGTTTTTGAACTCGCAATGACCAAATATATTACTCTTATTAGTCAATGACTGCAACTGAATTTTTAAAACTGAATATAGATGGACATGATTATGTTAGATTCTGAATTCTGAGATGGACATGATTATGAATATAGATTAAACCTGAATATAGTTTGTTGGAGGGAGCTAGAACACTCTTTTGGTTTGTCAATTGTTACCAACACCATGATTTTACTCTGATTAATTCATCGAATAGTCACTATTTGAACACAGTCATTTTTTGTGGTGAATCTGTCCAATTTTAATGACAAATAAAAGTATGTGCATGAAGTACCACAAGAGCAGCACTAGAAACATCAGAGTGAACTCATGGATGAATTTGCCTTTGCATTTTGCCTCCGAGGGGTCAGACTCTTCTATTATCTGAGTACATAATGATTTGAGTTAGGAAATTAAAAATTTAAAATGCATTTAGTACTATGTGGATGACAATAAAGAGGCAAATCTAGGACTCTTTGTTCTGATGAAGGTTTGGAAAATGTGTCGTGATGAGCCAAAGTGGAAAACATACAATGAAGAGCTGGAGATTTCATTCTCCACTATTTTTTTATGTGAATGTGACTTGTTCACGCGATGCTCCTTTAATTTTTATGAATGTGAATGTGTATCGTTCACCTAGTTTCTATTATTTATACTCGATATATTTTCTATTAAACACCCACACAATGGTATACATAAACTTATTCATAGTTGATCTTTAGTTACATGTGCAACATTAAATTGCCTACAGACAGTGAAGTAATCTGTGGGTTGTATAACATGTCTGCTCGTCTGTCTGTATCATTAATTAAGAGACAAACCTGTCTCTGGATTGTACATGCCCTTATGGAAGTCCCAGATTCACTTATCAAAATAATCACACATTAGTTCGACCTTATAATATGATGATCAGCGCCTGAAGTTTTTGCACTCTGTTATAACAAAATCTCGATCTCACAACCCTGATGTTTACAACAGAATATTCTACTTAATTTCCGCAACCAGGCACGAGGAATTCACGTATTAGCTTTTTTGACTTTTTGCACCAGTAACAAAAAAGCTCATAAATATTACTATTAAACAAATTAGGGACCCTCTGTTGATGTCGTGGATGCCCTAATACTTAGGCGGAGGTATTATTAGGAGGATTGGATATTGTGAGACTGCTGCAACACAACACCCACTCCATTATGGATCGAAATCCTCTACATTGCTTCAGTTAATGTAGAGAGGTCCGTTCTCTATATTAGCTCTGATCTTGACCTTTCGTACCTGGATGAAGGGTCGTAATGGGTTCTAGTTTTCACGATTAAAAAAAAGCGTCGAAAGCCTCGGCGTTAGGCTATCTCCAACGGGTCACCAATATGGTGACCCATCTCCAAAATGGGTGCTAAAACATGGAAAACGTTCTCCTATGGACTGCCCAAAGTAGAGCCACATTTTAAGCAAACGATGGATAGCTACCCACATATGCGGAGCCACCCAGCGCTCGAGTCTTCGCATCCGCGGCCCCGTCGTCTCCCACAACCTCTACCTCGTCGCACGCGCCCCCATCCGTTCCTCCCCGCCGCCGCGCGCAGCCACTGCCAGCTCGAGCACCGCCGTCGCGCGCTCCTCCTCCATTCGCTTCCTCCCCCGCCGCCGCCCGTTCGATTCCTCCATCATCCGCTCATCCCCCGCGTCCGCGCATCCACGCCGACGCTCCTCCCCGCCGTCGTGTGACGCCACCGCCCGCCGGAGCGCGCCGGCCACCGTGGCAACCGCATCCACGTCGGAGCTCTTCCTCGCCGCACCCATTTCGAGTCTCCCGTTGGAGATCGCCAATTTCGGTGAGTACCCTTCCATCTTCAAGAGCTACTGTTCATCTCCATTTTGAGTTTTGGGTATCCTCCGCCGGAGATAGCCTTACTCCCCACGCGGCCACGGACATACCAATCTCTTTCGTCTCCCGATTCAGCTACCACGGATTCCATGGAGTGGAGGTGGGCATGAATCTCGACCTCCCAATACTTGGTGGTGTGGACGGTGGCTTGCTAGCCTTGCTTTGGCACAAGTTCGTGGGAGGCGGACGGCTACAACCGATGTTGTGCTTCGTCGATCTCGCCATGGCCGAGCAGCTGCCCAAGAAGGACGACAACGCCGGGGTCCTCGTGGCCCGAGGTCTCCATGTCGTCCTAGTTGTTCTGCGCTCCGGAACCTGAATCGAGCCCTTGTGCTTGTACTTCTACAACTAAAAAATCAGCAAGAGGCCCACACCTCCTTCCTTCTCTGTTGTGTTTCAGCATCCCATGGAGTTCGATTTCAGAGCTCGAGCTCGACGTTGTACTTCGATAATTAACAAGAAAGCTGCGGTGTCCACGGAATGGCACCATGAATTGACTTTTCTTCGTGCCCACAAAACAAATCTGGACATTGGGGCTTGGGAGTGATTTTGCGTGCACTTGGCATCCATGGCGGGCCGCTGGCGATGTCTCTAACACGGTGAGATCCTCGGCATCCATGGCTGGGTCTGGTCACTCCGGCCGCCCATGGTAGTGCGGCGAGCTCGGGCTTGCACGTCTCGCGCAGGTGGCAACCTCAACCTCGTCTTGGAGAGCTCGGGCTCGCATGCCTAGCATGATCGGCGACCACGTTGTGACGAGCTAAGTCGTCGGGCAAGCATCCAGGCAGGTCGCAGGCGGAGGGCAGCACGGCGGGTCGCACAACTCCGGGAGCGCGGCCACGGTTCGGCCATGGAGGCGGCCAGCTCGTAAAAAGAGGCGGAGAAGCCAGGAAGGATCGCCGTAGGAAACGAAAGAACTGTGACCTCTCACATCGTTAACCGTTGATCTAAATTTGCACGGTCCAGAAACAACCTAATGCAGACAAGGAATCCTCTGCATGGACTAAACCAATGCAGAGGATATGAATCCCAAGAGTATCTCAAAACAAGTACCTCCTTCGTCCCACTATGTTTGGTATTGTAGGAGTGGGTACATACATTAAGAAAAGTCGGTAAAAGTAGATGCTGAGAAAACAAGAAGGAGAGAGATAGAGATAGAGATGTGTTGAAAAAAGAAAAAGGTGCTCGAAAAGTGAGAACACCAAACATTTTGAGAAAATTAGATGGTGCTAAAATGATAAACATTCTGAAGTAGTATTATTAGGAGGCTCCCACCTGTCAGTGTCAGCCATCCTCCAAACCTCTGCAGCTCGCCAGTCGCCACCCTTCTCCCCCACCCTCCCTCTCCGCTTCACTCCTCAGTCCGGCTCGCCGTAGGACCCCCTCGCCGCCGCCGCTGCGGCTGCGTCCTCTGCGCACGGGCTTCCAAAATGGACACGGTAGCTCCCCGCCTGAGCCGCTCCTCGACACGGTACGGTCCCATGGGCAGCAGCGCTGCCACCTTCAGCGGACCCGTCCGGAAGTGGCGCAAGGCGTGGGTGCCCCTCGCCGGTGCCGGGGGCGCTGGATCCGGCTCGGTAGTACCGGCATCCAGGGACAACAAGGTGGTTCTGTACAAGTGGACCCCAGCGAACGGCGGCTCAGGTGGAGCCGGGGCCAGCAGTGGCATGGAACCGGCGTCCACCAGGCGGCGTTATGTCCCGGTGAGGCCTCCCGGTCCGAATTTCGATTTCCGCACAATTGATTCGTAGTGCTCGGTTGGTTCGATTTGGGGCAAAGATTCGACAGCTTCGATGTTCTTGGTCGGCTAGGGAATCCGATTTGCACCCGAACTTTGGGACAAATGCATGATGACAATTTTTGTACAGATAGGCTTCTTCATCCAACGAATAAGATTTGGAAGATGGAGGGTTCTGTTTTCTGGGCTAATTAGGATTTTCGGTAACTATTTTGGGTCAAGGTTTAGGGTTTAAAGGTTATAGTTTCTAGTGAATGCCTGTGCAATACATCGAACTTCTCATTTGAGGTGCGATAATGGAGATGGAAAGTAGAAATTTAGTCCAATTGGTTAAAACATGGCTTCACGAACTGGAAATGTTTAGGTTGTTGCAATGATGTACTCAGGTGTCATTGTCCTGTTTACTGATTTTGAGATGCTCCAAATTCTAAATCCATTTTTGCGTCGAAGCAACTACATGTGAATCGAGTAACTCTTTTAATAAATACCGACTTTCCTACTATCTGGTTCTCCATTTTTCTCTATAAAGACTCAACTAAATCATGATGCTAGAATTATTGTAGGCAGAAATGTCTTAAGAAAATAGTTCCTTTCGGAATATATGAGTTCTAGTCAGATTAAAAACCTACAGGGTTCCTGGCTGTAGTTAAGTCTATACTACAATTGCATCAGAAATACAATGCTACTGTCCCTAGAAGTTTCTGCATAGGTTAAAGAACTCTAAAACTAAAAGGAAAAGATTTTCACGAATCCCTCAAATTAGTCAGTGCATTATTGCTTTGGAGTAGTATTGCCTTGTACCATGCTATTCTGTTTTGTACTTTTGTTCATAGCGATCTAATTCTTCTGATAGTCTGGATTTTGGGGAATGAATAATGTTTAGCATGTATCGTCCAATGCAGTTTACTCTGTGATTTTAGTATTCAACCGCTAGTAAGCATGTTTGTACCTCACAATATTCGAGTGGATGCACACGTTTTCGTGAACATTTCTTGCTGCTCTTTTACTTTGTTCTTCAATCAGATATCAGCGATGTTCATAAGATGATTAATAAGATGTCAGGGATTGTAGACATGTGCTATTTGTTATGCATTTTGTGGTCTATTATGGTTTCTGCATTGATTAGTTGTTAGCTATGGTAAAATAGGTCAACCCATTTGTTTGTGTCCATCTTTTAGGATATTTCTCACAATCATTTTTGTTTTTGCTTGAGCTCTTGGTCTGTTGGTTGCTCACGCACAAGTGGCCTTGTCTTTCTTGGAGAATTGAAATTGAAAATTGATTTCATAAAGAACACCCTTAACTTCTGTTGACGTAATCAAGGGTTAGCTGATTCTGATATCGATATCATGTAACACTGAAAATATACTATTAGGGCCTGTTTGAATAGTGGCACTTTTGGGATTGACCCAGCTTCTGTTATCCGGGCAACCAGTTACTGTAGTTTTCATGCAATTATGCTTTCATTTCTTCTTGTATGGTATCTGTTTGGTTCAATTAGTTAATAATACTTGTCGTTACCATCTCATAACGTCCTGAAACTTGATTGTATCCGATAACAGGCTGCAGGAGAGGCACAGAACACTAGCAAAAAAAGCAGCAGCAGCGAGTTAAACCTGAACCTTGAGTTGGAAGACCCTGATGATGACAGTGATGCTGATTTGAGCACTGAGGAGCAGCGCGGAGTGGATAACAATCCTCGTCCAGAAACCCGACTGAAGAGGAAAGCCTTTTAAGCCCTGACCTAGACCTAGAGCTCTGGACTGGAGGAGTGTTACCTTCATCTTCCGCCTGACTATCTCGTGCCTGTGGATTCGTTGTCCGTGTTTATTCCAGTCTAGAACAAATGGCGTGCCGTCCATGGTTTGCCGGAGCTATCTAGTCGTATCTGTCACAAATGTAAGACCGTCGTGGACTTGCATTGTACTAAGCAGCTAGTCTAATGTGGGCCTGAGTTGAGACTGAAGACGACTGATGAAAATCCAAACCTGTTTACAACATTCAGGAAGTGAATCTGTAGGAAGCGTAGGAGAGGCTTCCGGTCCAGCTGTGGTGGATGATCTCCGCCCTGGCGCCGTCCCCGGCGGCGCCCAGCGCGACGTGCAGCGGGTACAGGTGGTCCGGCCGTGGGTGCGCCATCTCGGCGTGCGGCGCTGCCTCCCTGTACTGCCTGACGTCGCCGTGCCTCCCGTCGAGGAGCGCGTCCCTGAGCCAGGCGTCGAACTCCGCCGCCCACTCCGGCGGCGGCCCCCTGGGACGCCCCTCCGGGTCAGGTTGTGCGTCGCGGCGCCGGAGCCGATGACGAGGACCCCGTGCTCCGTTCTCAGCGGTGCCAGCGCGCGGCCGAGGTCGTAGTGGTAGGCGGCGTCGCGATCGGGCTGCACGGAGAGCTGGCACACCGGGATGCTGGCGTCCGGGTACATGAGCATGAGCGGCACCCAGGCGCCGTGATCCAGGCCCCGGCCGTGGTCCTCCTCCACGGGGCCGAACCCGGCTTCCTCGAGCAGAGCCTTGATCCGCTTGGCCAGCTCCGGAGCTCCAGGCGCAGGGTACTTGATCTGATGCAAACTTGTTAGCAACAGATAGCAGAGGCTGCATCAAGTTACTCAAGCTTAGCTTTATGACCTGGTACATGGGCTCCGGGAAGGGGATGCCCAGGAAGTCGTAGATGGTGTCGTTGCTGCCGTGGACGACGTTGACCGCCGGCGCGGCCGTCTCCCAGTGGGCCGACACGACGAGAATGGCGCGCGGCGGGGCGGTGAACCCCGCGGGCAGCCACGACTGGAAGAAGCGCCGCGCCGGGATGGTGTCGTCGATGGAGAGCTTGGGCGAGCCGTGCGAGAGGAAGAAGGTGTCCATAGGTGGCAAGATTGCTAATCTCGTTCTTCCCTCCATCCCTCGTTTGCTGTATATAGCAATATATACTGTATAATAATACATCCTGCATGACACGTGTGAAAGCGTGGATGCCGATATGCAACTACTGAAGTATTGATGCCGACATTTAGGCGCAAAGACACTGATCGTACAAATAATGCCGAGACAGAATCACAGATAACACCGCAACTCTAGAGAGCCAGTCGAAGACGAGACTTATTTATTTTCTAAATGTAGTGACTGTTGAAGTATAAATGAATTTGTTGGCGAAACCAGCGCCTCTTTTTTTTTTTTTTTTTTTTTTTTTTTTTGAGACACCAGCGCCTCTTTTGACCATAACGAAGTGCATGGGCCTTATTTTATTTCGACACATTTGCTTCCAGGATGGCACGCCTCTCTGTTTATATAAACACCCTAACCTATTTTAAATTTGCAGCTGATAAACATAAACTTTGTAGTGCAGCGTTGAAACGCATACACATGTCAAAAGCATCGACGATATCAATTTCTGCTCCCTATCAGAACTTTTTTAGCTGTACAGATCAGCATATGAAGGAAGATATGACAAAGCAAGATTTGGACGCATCAGCCTGCTTGGCACGCTGTCCTCATTGTCAGCTATGGTCACAAGTTCATCGCGTCTGAAACTCTCAAACGAAGATTACAGAAATTAATGTTAAAAAGTCAAGCTAATCTAATCTCCACCTGATTTCTGCTCAGGCTGCTCTGCCTCTTCAGTGGTAGTACCTCCCTCCGTTACACCGACTTCTGCAGGCCGGAGCACACGATCGTGTAACATGTAGCCCACCTGAAATAAAAAAAATGTGTTATGAGTTCCATAGCATACGATGAACGAAAAGAACACAGATTTGTAAATGGGATTTTTTTAAAAACAAGGAATGTATGAAATAATCATAACTGTCACTAGCACAACTACTCCCGTCGTGTCACAACGGCACAGTAACTCCAGTTCAAAGCAGAAGCTGTATGATCCAATTGCAACTGAAGCACATAACAAATTACCAGGCCACTACATACTCCCTCCATTTTAAAATAATTGAAATTTTGATTTTGTGCTATTTTTATTAACAAAAAGTAAACTTATGTAGTAAATTGAAATAAAAATGACACTGTTAAATTTTTTATCAAGAAAGATTTGTCACACAAACATTTTGCAAATGTATCTTCTACAGAGTTACAATCAAATGTTGAACAACACAAACTCAAAGAGTTGGATACTACTGGAAGAACCATGTAAAGCAGTATTAACTTGAACTCACACCCATGACTGCACTACAATTCGTAAGACCATATATCCATATCAAAAGACATTTCAATGATCTCAACGAATCGATTAACATACCTTTACAACAGAAGCAACAGTTCCCGGTGGCTTCGAAGGATCAGGAATTTGAAAAATAGCATAATGCCTGGTAGGATCAAACTTTTCATTTAATGGATCGAACTTTTCAACTCCATACTTCTTGAAAACCTGTTCAAATTAGGGAAGATTCTTGCATTAGGGATCATTGCTGTACAAAATCTAAATGAAGGAAACAGTTGGCTGAAACTGATTTTCTAAAAACGAAGTCCATTTTTTCTTCAGTTAAAATAAAGACATAAATCATAAAATACCTCTGCTAGTTGCTTGTCAGTCATGTCTACACCCTCCAATAGAGTTTTCAGTAGTGGCACAGCTCCAGCAGAATCTTTAGTGGTATCTATCTTCAAGAAGCTTTCCTTGACAACAGATGATGCTCTCGCCAAATTATCAGCAACATCTAACAAGCTCTTAGAGAAGTTCTGCATGTGCAATGACAGGCACCATAAGCAAGCTAATTCAGAAAACTTTATGGAAAGGAAAAGGTCAATTTTACTATCCTTAAGAATCGAGTTTGTCATGATAATCCCTTTAACTCAACTGATTTTTGGTTTACTCAACCCTCTCAATGTACAAAAGTGGGTCATTTTGGGGTTATACAGATAAAAATACTTTGGGGCTTACCTAGACAAATGGTCCAAGGTAATCAAGTGCACCTTTTCCTTATGGAAATATATGTTACAATCTTCTAAGCTATAGGAATTTACAGAACATAAGTCAATAGATAATGGAAACAGACCTGTACTGCGTATTTTTGGAGCTCTCAGAATCACGCTTTGCCCGAGCAATGACATTTTCCATCTCTGCATAGCTTCGCAAAACATTATCCTTCATATCATTCATTTCATCATCCTTGGACTTCAATAGATCATCCTTCTCACGAAGTAGCTTCACAAGGTCATCTTTTGATAGATCAAGGTCTTCAGTACCTAAATCAGAACATGCATCTATTTAGCACCCCACCTCCTAATACAAGATTGGGATATAGTCTTGCAGACCTGGTTCCGATGCCTTCTCACTTCCAGATGAATTAGCATCTTTATTCGAAGATGCACCAAATCTGGTACTTTCCTGATCTTTTGGTGGGTTAACCTCCTTATCACTTTGTTTAGATGAAGAAGATGAGAACCCGAACCTTTGAAAAATGGAGGTTGAATACCTCGAGTGCTGATTCATCACATGTGAGACCTGGTAGCAGAGAAATCCGCGGTAGGTAAAATCCTGTATGATAATAGAACATCGCAAGAGAAAGGGAAAATAACTTGCCAAAAACTAGCATAACATATAGCTACTATTTGATGATTCATGTCTTATTTAAAACAGTACCAATGTGAAGTATACTCAGTGAACTCAAGTGTTTCAGCAAAATATTTTACAACCAAGCACATTAGATTACAACCAGAAATCAAATAACCCACGACTATATACTAGATTCCTAGAAGATTATGGTTAAAATATTTTCAGCATCACATTTCCTATAACTAGAAGAAATACCACCCGTCTTTTTTTTTCACTTTTGAAAGAGGCTGCAGCAAAACGAACAAAATTTTGCGGATTGGTGGCGGAGAACAATCAAAAGAGTTCCCTTGGAACAGAGAAAAGGATTGAATTCCCTGATCATCCTCGCAGCCTGGGAAATCTGGAAACATCGAAATGATTGCATCTTTGAGGGAGCCTCTCCTTCGGTTAACACCATCCTAGATGCCATCAGGGATGAACATGGCCTGCGGAGTGTGGCTGGTGCCAGAAAGCTGCGTGAGCTTAATCTCGAGCTAACTTGGCCTGGTGCCTAGAAGTAGGTCTAGGAGGAGTGTGTTCAGGTTGTTTCAATGATGGTTTCGGATTGGGTGTGATGGCCTCACTTATGTTTTGGTTCCCATATGAGTGAGGAACATGTAGGGGACCCTCCTTTTTTCCTCTCTAATTGCAATGAAGCGCAGTTCTCCTGCGTTTTTTTTAAAGAGGCTGCGGCTTAAATCTTTTAAAATTCAAGATGGCATATATCTAATCAATTTTTCATGCAAGTTAGGCTACATAGGAAACTCCAAGTTCCCACCACTGCAAAATTATGTTTACAATGTATGTGCGTGAAGCAAAAGTGTTTTCATAAATGTAAAAAAAATACTATATAAGTACCATGAAATATAATGACTCGAACTGAAGTGTTTATCTCAACTAAATATTAATAAAAAGGACAATTCATTGCAGAAGACTACCACGTTGTTACTGAAATAAACCCACCTTTTGTTTGATACAGAACATTCAATGACTTTTTTGGAAAACAATTTTTATTTTTTTAGATAGAACAAAGTAATAAGTGAAACAATGTAATATACTTATATAGATTCATCTCTGATCATTGCATTTTCGCCATATTACTAAAGGTAAGTAGTTTGAGGACAACAAACTCAGTGAGGCAGTACAGGAGTAAACAGGAAATGAGACTCTTGTGGCCATTTAGTTTTAGTTTCCATAATTTGTGATTTGAAGCCTAAATACCAATTTTGAAAGTAAAAGTGGAGGCACTGAATGCTCCTAGTTCATTCCTTTGACATTGATGCATGAAAGCTTAACCCATAATAAACAAACAATACAGAGAAATAATAGTGTCTCTGAATAACCATAACCTTGAAGACAATTACTATCTGACAATTGGTTTTCAACCCTAAAAATCAGCACACTATTATAAAATTTTTGTATCAACAGCAGTACTTACACTATGTAAAATATTGACTTACCTAAGGCTGCACAGAAATAAAAACATTTTAAGGACACGTTACAAAAAGATCACCTGGTTTTAATTCTAAAGAAGATTCTTACAAAATCAAAACTACAACAAACATCATCGAAATTAACGTACAAAATCATCAAATTATGTCACCAATACGAAACACACACAGCTTGGTTACATTCCCAGGAAGCTGCTATCAAATAGTTCCAACAATCTCACCCATAGAATGTTTTCCATAGTTTCATATAATAAATTATGACTCCTATCATGAAAGGTCCACATTTAATTCAATTAATAATTTATTCTAAAATCCTGAACATCACATGGAAGGAAAGGGAAAAAAATCATCCTCAATGCGAGATCTCCAGCTTTTTTAAATGAATCCAAATCCTACCATGGCCACAAATTGTAGCACAAGACCCTCCCAACTAAAGAACACAAAAGGGAAGAATTTCCACAGGTACATTCGAGCAACCTCCCGTAATGTCAAACTAATCTATTCAATAACACAAAAAGAAGAAATATGATCTCAACTGACGAATCCTAAATGCTGAATCCCTCTCCGCCGGAGGTCCCATCTAAAAGTAACACGAGCTGCTAAAACCTTGAAGGCTTAAATCCTCCCTTTCTTTGGGTGGGTTTAAAGGCTTGAATCTCAGAACTACACCCGCCAAGGAGTTAGCAGTCGCCAATAAAACATTTGGCTCACGAAACTGTATGATCTAGAAAGCTCACCCTGATTGATGAGCATGAACCGGCAAACGCCTCGGTGGCAACCGGCACCCCGAAGCGCACCGCCACCGGGCGTCGCACCGCGGAGACGCAATGCCTGGAGATGCTCGCGAGGAGCCGTGAGGCGACCATTCCAGCGTTCGCTGGACCGAAGCGAGGAGCGACTAGACTTCCCGGCAGAAGCGGCGGCGAGGAAGAATGGAAGGGTCTGGAAGGTGAGAACGTGGGGAGGGAGCTCGGGAAAAAGGAAGGACGATTTATTCTATAATTACCGTAGTGCCCATGGTGCGTACGGATCATATCGAAATAGACAGGGTTGTTTCTGTCTTTTGCTTGAAGAGGTTTAGGGTGTCATCTTGTTGCGCAAGAAGCTGCAGAAAACCAGTTTGTTCTGATCATCCGTGTGTTCTCCAACAGACTAGTTAAAAATGGATGGCTAAAATCCTGACTTAGCTATTACGTAAAATAAAAATAGTATAAAAATAATAAAATTTAGTAAACTCGCTCTATTAAATGGTTGGGAGCGGCAAATTTTAGTTTATGAGCCTAACATTGACATTTTGTATAGTGGCCATAAACAATTGAAGGGCTTCAATGTAATTTCTATTTAAGATAAGAAGCTTTCAGTAACAAGAGGGGGTGTTCTTCGTTTTTCTCTCGAGACGCTATGAAAGTGATCTAGGAGCTTGGCATAAGAGAAGCGGAAGAAGATACCTGGGAAGTGGGTATCCATTTTGTGCTGAATTCTGGGCAATTGCTATAACCTATTGGAAACGGTGGGCATGGAGGACCATGGATATGGCCCATTAGTGGTAGTTCTTGTTGATAGGAATATGACACAAGAACGAAAAAGAAGTTCTGGGAAAGACGGAGCACATGTTGGAAGAGGGCGGTGGTGAGCTGTTGGATGCTGATTTTCCAGAATTTATGTGGTAGTTCTATTGGATGCTGTTTTTTCTAGAATTTATGTAAATTTCAAAGACTGGATCTTCGATCTTCAAGATTTACAAAGTCACTACTGGAGCCTCATTATCAATGGGAACGTCGCCTACAGCTAGAAACACAACGTCGTTAAATCGTTAAAAAGTTGCTTCCACGGAGAGTCGAACCCAGGATCCGAGGTGTTACTAGGACTCTTATAAAACCACTAGCTTGCAGCTACTTTAGCAAGCCAATAGTTGTTTATAGGTTGCAATACCGTCGAGGATGATATGGCATCTCCATTGGATATACTCACGGGGAGCAATGCAAATAATAAAAATATATGTATAGAAATTTCTACATATGTAAATACTTCGTAGAAAATAGAACTCCTGGCTCGTATCTTATTGATACATTTTTCAAAAGTTGTCATTATATAGTAATGTTATCAACACGATAGCACAAGTTTGAACTTTATTTCATTTGTGGTGCTGATGACATTTACTTTTGAACTTTTCATCTTAACAAGTGAAGACAAATTATACAAGCTTTTGATGTTATTCAGATAACCAATATCATATTTTTGAACTTTTTGTTTTGTTTTGTTGCAAGACATCCACCTAGTCAATTTTAACGATACATGGCAAAAGCAAGATTCTTGAGCTTTTGAAAAACTTATATACTAACTTTTAGAATGTGAAAAAAGGATGTTTTGGTTACTGAAAATGACTGAAAGGTTGACACTGGGGTCGATTTACTTATCCCATGAACAGGGGTCAACACTCAACAGTGCTGCTATAGGCAAAAGATGTCAACATCCTTTCGCCACAAACGTATTTCTTGTCCAAATCTGCACCTTCTAGTCCATTTTTGAAAGACCACAAAATCATGACTGCAGTAAGCAACCGGCAGCTATCTTTTAAGACATCTCGTGCTTCTTTGCCGCCTGGTCGACCAGCTCACATTTTGCATGATTAACTGATTCAACCCGTAAACATTTGACCCTTATATGTACGCATTAGGATTCAGGATCCTGAGATGGAGATGGCATGCTCTGGATGCAAGGAGAAAGCACGGCAATGGTGAAGCATCAGTCCCTTCGTGCAGGTAGGAAGAGGATCAGTGAGCGCAACCATGGGATGAAGCTTCTATGCACCATTGCTCCACCTCCTCAAGAATGCTGGAGCATCAGGGAACGGATCAACTTCAAGATTGCCCTGGGGAGGTATTCTGGCTGGAAATTCACCGAATAACAGATCAACGACATACCTTCAGAGAGGTTCAATTTTGCATTCCACATGCCACGTTTCTAAGCCATTGACCCCGTATGTTTAAATGTAAATTGGTACGGACTGGCCAAGAGTTGTACAATACATCGGCAGCAAAAAGACTGCTGATCAGGTGCGAACGCCCGGTCACTTCTTTTGCTGGCTTGCATTTTGGAACCATTTTGGTTACACGCTATTTGAAATATGATGATTTCTACATTATAGATCTGTGTCTATCAAGAGGCACCCAACATATAAACCGGTGAAGCTACTCTCTGACGTACAGCCCACACTGCACATGACAAGAGAACATAGTTTCCTGCTGCTGCAACACAGAAATTGAAACTGGATCATAACTGATGAAACCTAGTAACACATGCATTGTTAAGTCATTCTGCAAGGCAGTTACTTAGATAGTTATAGGATACTTACAATCTAGTTGAATTCTGACAGGTATTTGTTGATTCGACTTACACAACAGAAACCTATAAAAGTACAAAGTTTTAACGAGACAAAAGTACAAGTGTTTGAACAACAGATTAAAAATAACCTTGTTTGGACCCTTCCATTCAATTTTCTGCCTAACCTACTCACTACAGACATTTGTCATCACATGCCCATATGCAATTTCAGTATATACACATGCACATTGGCTGAATACATGCAACAAGGTGTTGAAACATTACACAAAAAAGTTGGCTTAGAATGAGAAGGATTTCCTCTCCTCCAAATGAATAATCAAATGAGAGAGCATGGTATTAGATACTGACCCTATAAGCCAAGATTAGACAAAAACGCTCTACTCTTTCACCTAAACTGCAATAATTTTACAACAGCTGCGAAAAGATGACCAAGCCACATCCAATGAGAAATGCTAGCCCAAAGACCCAGATGTTGAATGTTCTCACTGAGGCTCTTGCTTATCCAGGACCTCAATGGCCTCCCCATCAAGATCCACAGAGCTCGCAGCTCTGGAGGATGCAAATGTAGTCCATGGGGCCAATTTTGTGCCCATGGAAAACAGTTCTTGGGGGCTTCACAGTTCACTAGCTGTGTCAGTTGCACAAGCACCATGTACAGAAGAATAATAGATTCAACCTTCTGGTGAGGGGGCCTGTGGCCGTATGGCACATAATACGAGGCTTCCTGGCCAATTGGTGTCCGGAGAAGAGGGTTCCATCGATCAAATATGATTCGACCACCACGTCCAATCCTACCTCGACATCGAAATGGTGGCACAGTGGCACCGTTCTCAACAGGTGGATCAGGTGGAGGCTTGATGCCTGCTGCCACCAGCTTCTCTGGGTTGAGTGGTCTTGTAAATAAGAATACTGGTTCCTCAGGATCCTATATTTGAGGAAGGTAGTCAGTAGACTTGATAGATATAACTAAAAGTAAAGCCTTTTGTCTGGATCCCTAGTACCAGATAACCGACTAAGTTTTCATTAAGAACTCAATATAAATCCCAGAAAGAGGTTACAAGATTATATGCCTGTTGAAACAGAGTAGAAAAAGATTATGTAGCTAGTTAGTGACCTGTATCTCACAGGATTCAAGTCAGATGTTCTTATATATATATATATATATAAGGAATTCTTATGATCCATATTTTTACTTTTTGAGGGAAAGCTTGTGATCCATATTGCTTTCTAGAACCATATAACAGCATTAGCTTCTAAATACCACGCAAATAGCATTTAACATCACCTCAAATTTAGCAAGTAGGATAGGAGATTGAAAGAAAGCTTACCCTTTTAAATACCCATCCATTCTGCTGCGGTCTCCTTTTTAGTTCCCGTTCACGTTTTATACGGAGCGGAGGCACATATTGCCTGTTATCAGAGAAACGGTGGAGCACAGCTGGCCGTACATATGTCTGTTCAGTTGTAGTGTCATCTGAGTCTGCATAATCATCGTCACTTGATCCAAATCTGCTAGAAGTCTGCTGGAATCCAGAGAAGGTAGTCCCATCGTCAACAAGCTGGGCCTCATGCTGAACAAGAAAAAAATGGAAATGGTCATAAAGTAGGGGACAAGAATCAAATGCTTCCAGAATCCAAAGCTAACAGGGCACAGAAAACTAAAGATAACCATGCGTCTTTGCGTGATATCCTATACTACCACGATTTTTTTAAATACGATGTTGGATAGTTCAAAACAGCTGTCAGATCTGGATGAAGAGAATAAAACATGGTATAGAATAAGAGTAATCACGGGCTGCACTAAACTGCTTGATCTTATACTAAGGTAACATTGTTCACCATATCATACTACAATTAAAGTTGGAAAAGGTAGTACAAAGACTTTGGCATCTGATGCTGTAATACTGTTTCATGTAATAACACAGTGCTCATAAATTCAAGGTTCTGGGATTGCAAACGTGACAGGTAACTGGTGCTTTTGAAGTATGGAATCAATATCAATCATTGGACTGAGATCATAACTGTTAATAGGTAACTGTGGCTTGTGGGACAGTGGTAGGGCAAGGTCCTAGGATTGCAAATATAACAGGCAATGGAGTGCAACTAAAAAGATTCACCATGCAGTAGATTTTAGAACCTACAACAACGATTTTAAAAAACCTAGTCCCATTTTTTGCAAAACCTGTAAATAGAAACTAAAAATCTAGTTGAACTATTTTTTAAACCTAGCTCGCCAAACATTAACAATTCCTTGAATATTTAAAAAAATCTAGCCAGAAAAGGAAGTTGACTGCTAGCCAAGAAAAGAAAGATTCCTAAAAGAGAAAGTGTTATGTTAAAAACTTAGAAATCTCCATTAAAATAACTATGCACCTACATACACAATGCTAGTTGCTGATGTCCCCATTACCACATCGTGAGACATGACATACCAAGAATTACAGAAGAGCATTATTTCCAATTCACCATCTTTTATTGAATCAGTTGCTGTTATGAAAATTGTTTTTCTTTTTTTTTGCAGACGGTAATATAAATACGACAAGGACTTCTAAACTACCAAGCTGCAATATGTGTAACAGTCTCTGTACCTTATATTTCATCTGAACGCGCTGAAGGTTGACCTGGCACTCCATGGCCTCTCGTTTTGTCTCTTCCCTCTGTAAAAAGTCAATTGAAAAAAGTTACAGAAGTATTTTTCAGTAATAATGTTAAAGATTACTCCAAAAATGTTTCATGCAAAGACTAACCTTAATTAAAGCATCCATTAGTGCTTTTGCTTGCTCCAAGTTGCGTCGCACCTAATACAAATGTTCAAATTACCGTCATATGCAGTAAACAAAATACAACATCCTGTAGCAGAATTTAAAAACTGATTTACAGCCAATATATCAATGATAGGTAAGAGTAAATGATGTTCCAGATTTTAGAAGACTCTAGTAGATATGCATCACTCAACAGCATTAAGAAAGTGCTACTAAAAAAGTAATGATATCAATTTCGGAACATAGGGAGTACTTCTCTTGTGCATGCATGCGCACATCATTTAAATATCTTAGTATCCTTCTCTGGGCCATTCAATTCAGATTCTATAACCATGCTATGTCTCCTCAAGTCCTTGGGTTGACGGCTCTTTACCAGCATGAATATCTCGGGATGGAGAAAGTAGGACACCCATCCATGGACACCATTGTATTTTCAAAAATAGAAAGCTAAAGGACTAGGCAACATCTAATTTATGTGTATGTGTAAATAAATATTGGCAAACTGACATTAGCTCAGTTGGTTAGAGCCTTTATGTGTGAGGGTTCCTACCAGGGTTTAAATCATGGTGTGCACAATGTGGAATTTTTTAAAAAGCCCAATCATTGTATCCCATTTACTCAGTTGAATCAACCCGTGGTGGTCGGGCCCTCATGTATAGGGTGAGCTCAAAGCATGAGTTAAGGACTGAACCACACGGGGTGGTGGCTCCTGAGGATAGGCTTAGGATTCATGGATTTTCTTAACCGGAGAAGGTGCCTCTATATCAAAGAAAGCCGTGGAGGTGGTCTTACCCCCACAGGTCGAGGTTTTTTTTCTTTTTGGAAATAAAGAAAGCCGTATAGGGTCGAGTTTTTTAAATAAACCCCATGAGATAACCAGGTGATGTGTAATACATTTATATGTTTCTACAAGATAGGGAGATAACAAAAAAGTTTATACTTATGAGTGAAACATTCATCAACTTATATTTTCTGCAGCATTAAACGGCAGTAGAATTATCACTTCTCCAAAAGTGCAGATCAATTACTTTCCAATCTATAATGAACTGGGATCTATTTGTGAATCAGAATTTGTTGTACAGAAATGCCAGAAAGTCCTTTTAGATAAAAAGGTGAGGATGAAACAGAATATAATTCACTAACGCTATAAACCAAAAAAAAAAGGGCAGAAAAACCATAACATAAAAACATAAGAATGCAGCACTAATCCATCATAAGAAAACAAGTAAACAACTGCTGCTTACCAGGCGGAGCTTTTCAAATGACTGGATATTGTTTTCCCGTCTTTGCATCTGGAAAAGAAAGGAAATATTATATTTGAAACAGAAAAGCATGGTTGCAAGTAATCTAATGCCAAAAGGAAAACAAGTCCTCTCCAGTAACAGAACCATAGAACCCAGGAAAAGGTACTTAACAATCTATGGACTCAAGGTACGTACCCTCCTTGTAAGACGGTTAGCCTTTTCTCTTGGTCTGAATACATTGTATGGATTTGTATCATTCACCGGAGGTGGAGGCTTCAAATAAACAATAGTAGATTGGTCAACATCAAATATAATACAAACCAAGACGAATTTCACACGTACACAAGAATCTATTCTGAGGCAGCCTGCTAAATTAGGTATACCATTCATTTGAGGTGAAAAGAGACTTAGCTGATTTCTTTCTAACTCTGTTTTCATAGTGTTGTATCGTTAGTGGAACCTCTATGGTTGGCACAACTGCACAAGCACCCACTGCTGTCCCTCTTGTGTGTGTGTGTGTATAAATATTAATTTATATCAATATATTACCACAGTATTTCCTACTGCATTTCCTAAAAAAACTGGGGGAACCAAGCTGAAAACATGATTCATTGAGGTTGAGCAGACGATGCTATTGTGCCACGCTACTGGAACATTTTGCAGGGTTGATACTACCCATCAGACATAACATTCAAGTAAAATCCAGCTCAATATGACCTCAGCTACGTTGTTTTGAGATTAATATAAAATGAATATTTATATAAGAATTTCAAGCTGGCTTCTTATCAAGCATAGTTTATGGTTCATATTAAACTGTCCAGTTGTCATTCATAAATATATGATGAGACAAGCAGCTTTTAACATAGTCGCTGCTTTGTTTGGTGAAAAACACTTACAAGACAATTACAACTTTCAGTTAAATACTAGTTCACCAGAAAAAGAGAGAAAAAACATGTTTTGCATCTTGAATCTGGTATAGTTTATATAAGACCCTGAAATAAAAGAATACTAAAAACAACCCTAAAGCTCAATAAGTGTTGAAAAACATCAAGATATAGCAAAAAAAAAAAAAAAACGCTAACCTGTAAGCGTCGTAGAATAGGCTTTTGCCACCGTTCCCTCTGATAAAGAAGAAATAAGAAAATACAAAATCAAAATATATGGTAAGATTCTGATCTACAAAGCTGAGCTAGAATAGAACTTATTTCTCTTGTAAGAAAAAGAGGAAACAAGACACTATTTGCAATTGCAACTAATATTAAAGAATACCTTAGTTTTCCAATAGTTATATACAGCTTGGAAAACAGCATTTCGAACAGATAAATATTGCAATGCCTACAAAAGCACATTGTTAGAACATTCGGACTGAAAAATACTAAAAGGGATCACAACAGTACAAGATAGTAATCTGCATAATTATCAAAATGGAAATATAAAGGTTTCTTTTGAACTTGTTCCCATTGAAAACTGACAGTTAACATTTGTCTAGAAATCCTTTTAATCTACGATAGCAGATTTCATAACAAATCAATATTGATTGATACTATATAGTGATATAGAACTGTATAGTTCAGTTCAACACAGGATCGCAGAAGATTTTTTAATGTTTATGGCTGATACTCCTTTCATAAGCTGTAAAGTCAAAAAATCTATGACGATGCATTTACATACCAATACACTGGACAGGAAGAACAAATGGACACCAATATGAAAAAAATAAAGGCAGTTAGGAACAGGGTCCAGTACTGTGGACATAGAATATTGAAGTTCCAATTCTACTTGCAAGAATAGAAAGATGAGAGCTGCTTGATAATTCAGTCTGCTAATAGTTTTATGTTGTATTGCAACTGCCGGCGTACACTGCTGAGATGCTAAAGAACTAAGGCTTTTTTAGCATGGGTTTTTCGACGATTTGAGAGCTTCCCTCTTAACAACACATTCAACAAGTGCTAAATCTAGCATCAGTCCTAAGAATTCAACCAAAGAATATGCAACTGTCAAGTTACTATGCATTTGTGCTGTAAAAGGAATGTAAAGATAGATGCATTTATAAGTTTCTAATAGATTGACATAACACTACTAATTTAGCCGAACTTAGTATACTACATCACCACTATAAATATCATGCAAGTAGTTTCCTACGCTAATTCTTCCCATTGCCAAAACATCATATTCTCCATCTTATAACTACTGTGTAAGGTTGTCATTTAGAATGTAGCTTTACCTCCATAGCAGTATCAAGCTGCAAGAGGACTGGTACTGGCCCGATAAATGTTGGTGTTATGGCTCCTGCTCTTTCACGAGCTTTGTGGTCCAAAATTTCCAATTTGAATAGGAGAACCTCCAACCTGTAAGAAGGCTTTATTTAAAATGTAGCAACATATACATCATTCAAACAGAAGAAAATCACATTTCAACTGTGACCAGGCAAAGAAGTTGAAGATGACATCACACATCCCCACCAAAAAGGGAAAAGTGGTGCAAACCACAGAAACTGCCTCATTTTACAATATTTGTTCACGATCACACTGCTTACATCGAGGAAGTTTTCATTTCTCAAGGAAAAATTAACAAGAAAGGATCACATACTATATTAGACGAGACGATCACATTTCAACTGTGACCAGGCAAAGAAGTTGAAGATGACATCACACATCCCCACCAAAAAGGGAAAAGTGATGCAAACCACAGAAACTGCCTCATTTTACAATATTTGTTCACGATCACACTGCTTACATCGAGGAAGTTTTCATTTCTCAAGGAAAAATTAACAAGAAAGGATCACATACTATATTAGACGAGACGCTATGCTAACTTAACCTTTCACACATCATCAGAATAGAATTAGAGAGGAAATATTGCAATAATTAGGTCATGTTTGGCACAACTACAGGTCTGAGATTCAAGCTCGAGCTGAAGTTTATAAGATCAATTGTAGCGCTTTATATTTAATTCTTAAATTAAAATAAAACAAAGTGATTCAACAAAAGACCCTTAATCAATTTATAGCTCCAGCTCCATGAATTTATGGAGCTGGGTATGAGCAGATCCTGGAGTGGTGTGCCAAACAGGCCCTTAGTAGACTACTATATTCCACAAGTTAACAAATATTTTGAAACAGAGTGTCCCTGGAGAAAGGACAAATATTACCTTATGAATTAAAGAGACATGAAATGCAACTAAGATATATTGTAGTCAAGGAAAGGATTAACATCACTTCCTAAAAATAAATTTTGTAACTCAGATGCCCAACTGCAGATGAAGCACCAACTGTGACAAATTCATCAAGATCTGCAAAATTTTCTTACTTTTCTGGGTTAAGATTCTTCCGCTCATTATTGAAATCTTCAAGCCAGTCTTCATCTTCGTTGTCCAGGTCATACTCCACAAATTCACCAATCTCAGCTCTGGCTGCAGTGATTAATCACTTTCAGTTATAATGCATACAAACAGAATAGGTAAATGTTAAAGTTTGAAGCAGTCAGAAAGAAACCTCCTCTTCCACGTATGTAACATGTTGGTTGTGCGAAGGTACGAGTATAGTCTCTTTCATACGTGTCCACAATATCGAACTGTGGTGTTGGTATTTCTTGGATATTTTTCTTATTAATTGCTTGATTTCCCTGTGAAATAGAGCAATATTCATTGTTTTGCGCAGCATTCTTTGAATCATGCAGTAGCAACTGACAATACACTTACACGTGAAACATATATGGGACTATATATATGATTACCAAACACCAAATTACCGAAAGAATATTAGTTATGAAAAATAATTGTCGAGATAAGTTCTGTAATTTATGCATTTTTGTTCAATAATTATTGTTGGGTGTAGAATAACTATTATATAATCCTATACTGTCCTAGAATGTGGACTAGGTGGAAAAAATAGATTTACTATTCTTAAAGAAAAAGTTTATGAAGCCAAGCAGCTCACATCCAAGACCATGGTCACGAGTTTAAACAAGTGCATTAAACTGTTAATTCTTGCATTCTTGATGAAGTATAGTTTATACAAGTGAAAATATACTGGAGATAAGTTTATTAAGAAACTCGCAGACGTAATGTGAATTGCACTGAATGAAAGGTGGCGGTATCTACCAAAAATGCAAGTAACACAGCATTGCAGAATGCAACTTGCATCACTCTGACTACAAAGAAAAAGGAGAAGAAGAGCAATTTACTTCAGCTTAATATTTGTTAGAGGTGTTTGGCTACATTCTCAATATAAACTCAGATGCATCATGCATGCTTAAATATATTCACTATATGAAGTTATGAACACTGTGTGCCCAAATATTCACTAAGGCTTGGGATGATTCCATGGCTTACAACTTGTACACCTGCCCAATTATCATTATGCAATGAGCGAGAAGATAAATACCCCAAATACTGATTTTACTTTACTTCTGAACCAAAATGGGCGCTCAGCTAAGTGGGTGAATTCGGTAATTCAACTACAGTAAAGCTCAATTCAGTTCAATATGCTGATCAAAAGTTTACATCAGCACTGAAAGAGCCCATAGGGAACAGCTAACATAGAACACAATTCAACGAACTGCCAAGCTCCATCATTTAACACAGTTGCAGCTCAAATACAAGCAGCAGCAGCCAGTTACCTCGCCATCCGTGGCGTTGCTAGCTGCTGACGCAGTGAGCTCCGCGCCAGAGTGCCGCAGCAGCACCCCAGCCCTCGCCGCGGCGGCCGGCGCGTACACTTGGTCATCGTCCTCGAACTCCCGCGCGGATTTGAGGATTGGGAGCTTCTTGTGGATGTCAAGAGGCCGCGGCCTGAACGAGGGCCTACTCATGGCAACCACAGCCGCCACTCCCGCCGCGCAACCTCATATCATATCACCACCCACCTCCCCTCCATCCACATGCCCCACGTGCCCACGCCCTCCGAACTCCGTGGAACAAACAACTCAAGAACGGGCGAAACCCTAGGTCCGCGAGGTGGCGCGGCACAGCCGGCGCGGCGCGGGGGCTGAAGCCGCGACGGGCGCCGGGAGCGGAGCGGGGACCGGGGGCGATGGGGCTGGGGGAGCTAGGGTTAGGGTTTTGGGTGCGGAATCGGGTTGTAGGGTTTGAAAGGAGGTGGGAGCGGGGGAAGCAGTCGCGGAGGACGAAGAGCGAGGCGTCGCGGGGAGGGAGAGGGGGTGGTGGTGCTCGCTGGTCGGGCTCGAAGAAGCAGTTTCGTATGCGTACGTATTCGTACTTTCGTAATTCGTTTCTGTATTACGTATCCATACATGTATTGTTGTATGTCATTGAGAAGAATTTCATCTCTCTTGGATCCAAAGTATTTTTCCCAAATGTATGTTTGGGGAAAAATAGAGGAAATACATAATTATATTTTGTCTTTTAGGAAACTTACAAATTAGGCAAGCAACCATTTACCAATTAGTAAGCATTGAGACTGTTGTTTGTATTTCTTGATTTATGTAGCTACATTTAGCCAAAGATCATATAACTGGTATGTGTTTATACATGTTTGGCAAACAAAAAAAAAGATCATAAGCATTTATGCATTAATATTTGTAATACTATATATGCTCGTGAGTTCGCGATTGATATTATATTGCTTTACGATAAGATCGTTCGTCTCGCTTGAGTCAAAACCCGTTGCAAAATTTATCGAACCAAAACCTGTCGCCCTTCTCGGAGTATAAAATGAAATCAACATCTACATGTAGGACCTACCAGGGATTAAATTCCGGATCGGAATCCGACCGGTTTCCACGGATTTCATGAATCCCGATCCAAGCCGGGAAGACCAGGATTCTAGGATTCAGGCGAAACCAGACCCGAATAGATCGGGACGTCCTCCCCGATAATTTTTTTCCTGCTACTCAGATTTCAATCCATGGAACCCATCCACCCAAAGTCCCAAACTCATTGAACCCACCCAAAACTGTCGAGTCGATACTTCTTTTATTGTTGATGCAAAATTCAATTTCGTTTCTTAAAATCAATAAGTAGTAAAAATCATAAAAATGTCGGTAGCGTAAAATATGTCTTTTTCAAACATCTTAACATTTGTTTTTTATCCTACATAAATTCAAATTCGTTGTTAAATGTTGGTAGCATAAAGCTACACACTTAATAATAACTTACCCATAGGAAAGGGAAAATCTAAATAAATTAAATAAAGAATAAAGTCAAAAATAAGTCAAACGTACAAGAGCCCAAAAACTACATTAGTCCCATATTGCAACTCAAAATCTGCTTCTGGTTATGTATAATCATGTTCATCAATATTACATTACAAGCTCAGGAGAAATCCATGGAACTCCGCTCGTCAAATGTTGTTTATACAATTTTATCTCTAGTTTATAACCCGTAGCAACACACGGATATTACTTTAGCAATTTGTAGCATGTAGCAATGCACAGTTATTACTCCATTATATCTATTTAAAACAATTACTTCACTTCCTTCCAACAACAATATCGTATATTTACATGAACAATATGATTGCAAATTACATGTGTAGCACGGACACTAGTGTAGTGTTTATTTATCAAGATTGAATCTTGATTTCTGTCCCCATGCATTTCAAATAGGCTATTATCAATATTTTATTTTTTGGAATTGTGCATGGTGATACATAGCTACATTTAATATCCATGTGTTCTTTAATTGTATTCCTATCTTGTTCTAAAAAACATTTTTATATAAACGGAAAAATCCATTTTACTCACCGAACAATCCACTCTACCCCAATTACTCCCCAAACAAAATCTATGCTCGCTTTACTCCCTCAAACAATTCAAGTCGGTGCAATCTACTACTTCATGATTTTTTTTGTGTGCTTCTCTTTGTAAAATTAGAATTCAGATTTTGCAAGATGATAGATGATATCAATCTTCATATAAAAGAATTTTTTATATATTTTTCCTTATATATTGTGTAAACAATTTTAGAACTATATGGTTAAAATACTGTTTTTTTTAATATATATAACTATAGTAAAAACAAGCTTAAAAGTATCATTGTGAAAAATATGAGTACTAAACAGAAATCATAAAAGAAAGTAAAAATGACAAATTGTATAAGGGTGTAATTTGAATCAAATTGATTGAGGGAGTAAATTGAGCTAGACTTTTGTAAAGGAGTAATTTGGACAAAGTGGATTTTGCTTCACTTTGTCTCATTAAAAAAATGGCTCTATCCTTTATTTATGGAAGATAGTTACAAAATATTAAAAAATTGAAATACTTACAACTAATTAGATTAGAATGTGACGAAAATAGGACTACTAATGCATGCAGCATAATAAGGAATAATACTGAAAAAAAAGAACTCTACTTAAGAATATGAAACAGAGTACTAGTATCTTGTTTTATTATTTTTATTATTTTTATTTTTTTATTTTTTTATTTTCTTTCATTTTTTATCTGATTGTTCTGAGAGAAAAATGGTTTTTTCCCTTCTAAGGTTTGCTTCCCGGTATCCTTCCTGTTTCTTGACAAACCCCTGCCACCATCCATCAAACCAGAGAATCCATAGTGCCTACTTCCGGTTGATATTGATTGATTGAATTCTTCCTATTATAGGGAATTCCTACCAAGCCCTAGTTCTTCACCGGAAGCCAAGGTAGGCATAATCAATTGTCAGTAAATTTCTTGTAGCGTATGACACACTAGATATTGTGGATGGGAAAGTGAGGCTGAGAAGCATTACCAATATCATCGACTAAAGTGGGACCATGGATGTATAGAGATCTCGGATGTATATGGTTTGAAGAAGGCACCAATTATTTTGGCACTGCCAGATTAGTGGTCAGGAGTGTGTGATGAAGATTGGCTCATACCTTTAGGTTTAAAAAAAAACAAAGTGATGATTTTTTTTTATGAAGCGAAGTAGTGACTATTGATCGAGATCGTATTGCACTGCAGTCTGTGGGTAGATTGTAGTTTGGACAGTTTTGAGGCTAACTGGAAGTGGCACCCAACTTACCTCACACACACAAAAAAAAAATTGTCGCCCAACTCTTTGTTCCTTTTCTTCAGTGCAAATCTAAAACTGCAGGAAGTAGCGCAGAATTGTTTATCCCTTTCTTTACCGTACAGTAGTACTGATCCTTTTTTCTATCAACATTGGTTCAAGTTCAATTGTTTGGGATCTTTCGGTTCATACACAGTTCATACGTATCAGTAAAAAGAGCACCAGCTCTGAGCACAAGAGGCATGTACCGTGAAAAGCAAAAAAATCAGCGGATGCTAATGGATGGCAGTGCAATCTGCAGGACTGCAGCCGAGCATTAATCAAACAAGCACCCAATAATTTCGTTCCCAGAATGGAAAAGAAATAAAATAATGGTATTTGAGCAATGCGTATCTATCAACAACCTTTATCAGTTTTCATCGATACTAGACAACAAGAGAAGCAGCGATGACTGGAAAAAGAACAAGCAATTCTTTATGTTGCAGAAGGATACTTCTGCCAATTATTATGTATATGATCAGACTGTCTCCTTGTTCCTTGAATGATTTCCAATGGTGGAGCATAGCTAGCACCAGCTCTGAGCACAAGAGGACATGTACCTTGAAAAGCAAAAAAATCAGCAGATGCTATGGATGGCAGTACAATCTGCAGGACTGCAGCCGAGCATTAATCAAACAAGCACCCAATAATTTCGTTCCCAGAAGGGAAAAGAAATAAAACAATGGTATTTGAGCAATGCGTATCTATCAACAACCTTTATCAGTTTTCATCGATACTAGATAACAAGAGAAGCAGCGATGACATAAACAAATTTGACGAACAACATTATGTACTGGAAAAAGAACAAGCAATTCTTTATGTTGCAGAAGGATACTTCTGCCCATTATTATGTATATGATCAGGCTGTCTCCTTGTTCCTTGAATGATTTCCAATGGTGGAGCATAGCTAGCTCCATCCAATTGAACTACTTGCTCTGTGTTCTTCAGTTAGCTCCATCCAGTGCAATTATTTGCCCTTCTACTTTGTGCTACTTCAGTTTTCTTCAGATGCATCAATTGCCAGCTATATTCCCACAGTTGATGCCACTGAAAAAAATTCAATTGGGTCTATTGCAGTTTTATGTACTTTTGATTTGTTTCAGCTGCATCAACTGGCTTCTTAGACTGTACTCCCGCATCTATGCCATTTCAAATTTGTAAAATGCATCAGTCAGGATAACATGCCAGACTCAATTTGAATGTGTTCAGATTAAAAAAACATCTACAATTAGACCCAATGACCCATACCTGAAGGTTTTGTGCTTGGTATATCAGGTTACCACACTCTTCAATCAAAGTTTGTTCAGTGGACAGAACTTGTGCTAGGCTCGAAGCCACATCTTCAATTTCTTCAGCCTACAAGGCAACTCTTGCATAAGAATTACAAACAGAAAACCCTTTCTCAAACCACAGATAATATATATCAAGTTTAGAAATACAACAAAGATAGAAGTTAAAAGTTGCAGCATGCATGGCAGTGGCCACATCATCTATTATTTTAGATATTCTACCGTCATGCAATTGTTTTTCAGAAAGAGATTCGGTACTCTCACAAAATTTTCATCTATCACTATATATAAGTTTGTGGGTACATTTATAGCTTGTTTGAGGGCCACATGGTGGTGGGGATCCTTGCCAGGATCTGAGCTTCAACATAATGGCCTTGTGCCTTATACAGCAGGTATTGTGAACAACTCAAAATATCTTTAGGTAGTTAGTCATGACAATGCTTTGAAAATATACACATTTTAAGATCATTCTGCAGCCTCACCTTTGGCAGGAAATTTTTGAAACAAGGGGACAATGGCTCAAGCAGTTGTGCTGCTGAGTTAAGCACTTCTTCAATTTCTCTGCAGCTTGCCTGTAGGAAAATTTCAGAAATGTTTTCATACTGTGATGATACTTATATCTGCATTACACACACTACTATCCAAGTATAGGCATGAAATTGAATTAAATTGGGAAGTTACCTTAATGTTGCCAATGAGTGGTAGCCGTAGCGAGGCATTCTGCAGTGCTGATGTTGCTCCTTTAAGACAACTTGAATGATCCTCCTCAACATTACCCCATTGATCCAGATATGGCACCTGATCATTTACAAATTATAGTATTAATCATTAGTGGATATTTGCAAGATTGAGTTTCCTTCACTAGCATGCGATACCAAAACTCGTCCCTAGAGTCGAGTCAATTGCGTGTACTAAATCAAGCTCCAGGTGCACGTGCTCACTCAAACGGGGAAACAAATTCATATATTTATTTTATGTAAATAATCTCATATGTTAATTTTACTGCAGCATATGTTAGATGTGATCTATATGCCTAGTGAATGATTATGGATATGCACTGCACCATTTTAAAAGTCCATAAATGTAAATGACACATAAAAACCAATTTGTGGGCCTAGAAATTCAAAGTGAAAGTTCGCGGACCTAAATGACACGGACAAACAAATTCATGGACCTAGAAATGCAAAATAAAAGTTCATGAACCTAAAAATGGCACATATAGAAAAGTTCATGGACCTCTAGTGCATTTTACCATGGGCGGAGCTACCGTAAATCCTGGGTATTCACGGGAAAAAATAAGAATAGCATAGAATGATGGCCATAGCCCACATTGTGGTTTCCTGGCTCAATCGATCAAAGCTGAAGCCCCCCCACCACCACTGCCCACACTCTAATGCATTTCTCAGCATACTCAAGCATGGAAATGATGGCCATCTCACACATAGCTTAACTAAGTTGTCAACTTAAAAGCTTGCTCAATTTTATCCTAAATATTTCTCAAGCATGGAAATGGACCATCTTCCAACTCAACTTGGATTGTGTATAGCTGATATAAACAAAACAAGCATACCAAACATGATGTTGTGTACAAGCTTCTCAAGCTGGTGTTGATTCCTCCTGTTGCAACAACTAGTGTGGAGAGGATATTTTCCTCCATGAATTTTGTGAAGAAATAAGTTGAGAAATAGAATGGGCGACAAATATTTGAACAATTGCTTGGTTATATTTATTGAGCGTGACTTTTTTCCTTAAAGTGAAGGATGTTGACATCATCAAAAGTTTCCAAGCCATGAAGGAGCGCAAAATTAAATTATAGTTTTATTTACATATTTTGTAGAACTATTATTTGAACAATTAACTTTAAATTCATGCTTCAGTGATTTTTTTCCTTGGGAATACCCCGTCACCAGATCCTAGCTCCGCCACTGCATTTTACTCATTCAAAAAATACAAAAAAAAATCATTTTTTTGCCTTACCTGGGCACTTACTATGGCGCTCAACGTCTGCTCCCTTCTAATCCTTTCGACGTCCACCCTC
Organism: Chloris gayana; assembly: GCA_031894775.1. Lineage (NCBI taxonomy): Eukaryota > Viridiplantae > Streptophyta > Magnoliopsida > Poales > Poaceae > Chloris > Chloris gayana. The sequence goes on along the minus strand of JAUNZO010004791.1, from coordinate 14,007 downwards.
TTATCAGCAACGGACTCCCGAAGTCCTCTGATCTTCTCGGCGAGACCGTAGAGAGACTTCTATAGTATCAACATAGAAAAAAATATCATGAGCAAGTTAACTCACGTTAATTAAGAACAATGATAACCCCTCACTGCCTCATTGCCTCATTGACTCACCTCCGCAGCAGCGGTCTTGGCCTTGGCAGCGACCTCCGCGCGAGCGTTTACATATCGGTACTGCAGGTAGCGGTTATCCAGCAGCCGCAACAGATGTACATCCTGTTGCTTCCCTGCAATTTTTCTTCCTCCTGCGAGCGCCGTCCTCTTCAGGTCCGCTGCCCTCGGCCCTTGAGGCTGCGGTGGCCTCGCGCCGCTGGCACCTTCCCGGCCGTCGCTGTTGCGATCGACAGCGCGGAGTTGAGCGATCGATAGCACAGCGGGTTGGACGCCCGTGCGGATCCAGCGGACTCTGGCACCGACGATCGGAGCTCCGAAGACAGGCGCCCACCCCGACAGGAGGCAGGCCCGAGCAGCGGCGGGCTCTCGCACGGCGCGGCGGGCGCGACGCCGAGACCTTCGGCCTCCGAGAAGTCCGTCAACGTGGACGCGGTGTCGGAGGAGCAGCAAGATGAGGCGTCCTCCGCGGGGACGGCGGCGGAAGGGCAGGATCCCGAGCGCGCGGGGGTCGGGGGCGTGGATACCCCTCCGCGAGGTGGGGACGGGCGGCCCGATGATCGAGCGCGGGAGCGGCCGCGGGGTTGCTGTCGACGCACCGGACGAGACAGAGCTCACGGACGCGCGCGGGTTGCAGGAAGCCATTTCGTCGAACAACTTCTGTACAGCGCGCCTGCGGGCGACGGTTCCCGTGTGGGGCGGCGGCGGAGGCGGGGGCTGGTTCTCGTTGGGGAAGGGCGTGCCGGCCCGGACGCGGGGGCGTGGGGACGGCGACGGAGAGCGCGACCGTGTGGAGCAGGTGGAAGAGGCGGTGGAGAGGCGCGGGGTCGCGGGCATCGGCGTGGAGAGGTAGCGGGAGCTGACCTCCTCGCGCGGCGCCGCGGCCGGCGCTCGGTGGTCGGCACGACGGGCGGCGGCGGGGGTGGCGGCGGCATGTCCGGGGGCGGCGACGGCGCTGGAGTCGCGGCGGCGGCCATGGGTGTGTGGATCGGATCGGAGGAGGAGGAGAATGGGGAATTAGCCGTTGAGGAGAGCCGGGGATGGATTTGGGGAGGAAACGGGCCGCAACGGCTAGTTTCAAAGAAAGGGGGCGGTTTAATACGGCCGGCAACGAAAAGGGAGTATTAACGGTACGCGAGGGAGGCGGCCTGTGAGACTGACTAGTGGGCCCTGCATAACGTTTCTGTTGTTTTCTCTAGTAATAATAGCAGGGAGCGCCGGAGCGGCTGAACGGATATGGTTTGGGCCTGTTCCACGTTTTAGCCCAGGCCTCCAGGATCCAGTACCCAATCATATCTCCATCATATTACCATGTTGCTCCTGTGCTCCAGCAGAAAATGCTGCCCATACGTAGAAGCTAGGTAGCCCCATCAAAGACCAAATAACGCAACTCTCATAAGCTGTCGTCAGTGTCGTCACTGACCAAGGATTTCAAAAATCCACTAATTTGTTCCAGACACCGTCTCATTGAAAATCAATTGATTTTCTGCTCCGATTGCTTGCTCTTGCGATCAGTGTTTGCATTTGCATATCATGTCAAAATTAAAACGATGGAGCCCACTGACACAGAAGTGAAGCTTCCACGCTTTTGAACATATCGGCTGTTTATCTAACCGTGGTAATTATTTTGACCAAATAACCATGGGACACTGTCCGATTCCAGAAAAATCCGAGCCCATCGGATCGCAGAGTCCTGCACCCTATTTTCTGACAATGTCCCATCCTCTTTATTGTCCGACTTGGCCATTTCTCCGAACAATATCCGAATCGATTGGTTTTTCCCATCGGACTACAGAGCCTTGCACACAGTTTATCGGATAATGTCCGACAGTAATAAGACAATGTCCGATTTCTGTCAGACTCATGACAAGCTCCGGGATCGTCGGGCTATTTCATTAGATTGCAGTGTGTCACACGCATCGAGTTCGACAATGTCCGACCTCCATCGAACAATGTTCGATAATAATGCCTCCAACGACTCTTTTCCAAGGCACGACTATAAAACGGGGATCCCACCCCTTTTGGCTTGGCAACTCCCACATTACGAGACCACTCCGATCCTTGGTGGATTTGAGAGAAGATTGAGGAGATTTGATAGAGCTACTTCCCTTCCTCAAGAGCACTTGGTTCATCCTCGACATCGACGCTTGTATGTTTGTTACTCTTGAGGATTCATCTTCTAGACGGTTAGGCGTCACCCGGAGAGCTTACAAGCTTGTGGTGTTGAGACTCGGTTCGTTTGTATTTGCCCCTCGCTTTTCGTGGAGTTTCTTAGTGGATTTCAAGCTTTGTCTTGGTGACAGCGAGAGGTTTAGTGTTGAAAGAGACCCGATCTTTTGTAGATCCCTCAACGGAGACGTATGTTCCTGGGGAGCTGAACTTCGATGGAAACTCACTGTGTCTCCTACTTATTTAAATCCTGCTTGTGTGCTCGCTTTGAGTAATTTTACCTTGCATGTTCTAGCTCTCCCTTTGTAGATCCCCTTGTGTAGGAGTCTTGCTAGCTAGTGTCATTTTTGTAGTTGTTTTCTTACCTCTCTAGTTGCTTGCTCCTAGCTTGAATTGCTCTAGTTTGTCCATTTCGATAACCGATCTGTTTTCCGTACGAGGCCATCGGGCATTATCCTGTTAGAGTCGGATATTATTGTGAATCGGATAATATCCTACTCTAATCGGATATTGCAGTCGGACATTTCCTTCCGTGTTACTAAACTGTTGAATTAAGTGTTTTTTTAGGGATTATTGCCTATTCATCTCCCAGACGACTTCAATACTCCCTCTATTTTTAAATTGTTGACACTGTGAACATTTTTTGTTAGATTGGATTGTTCGTCTCATTCAAAAAAATTGAAGAATTATAAAATATTTGGTTATGATTTATGCTATCATTAAAGGAAGTTAAAACATGAATTATAATTTTATATATTTAAAAAATATATTAAATAAGATGAATGATAAAACGTAACTGAAAAAGTCAACGGCATCAATAATTTAAGAATGAAGGGGTATATTAGTTGGGTTCCAATTGTTCATGGTAGCCTATTGTCTGCATCTTTTGTGGGTTTTCATTTGGGAAAAATGCCATCAGCATAATAAAGGTGGTGATGCTTAAATCATCCCTAAAACCGAGATGTGGTCCCAAATCAGATTCAGAAATATGGTCCCAAATCATCCTTAAAACCGGCGTGACAGTGATGTGGGACCAGATTCATTTGGAATCTTAAGAAGTTTCGCTCAGGTGGTCTGTGCCGCCACGTTTCTATGGAGAGAAGTAAAACGTGACTGGCATTCTCCGGCGAAGCATAAATCACCTAGCACAGCTCGCTGACCCTCCAAGGATATGAGCACCCTGAGAAGGCCCTGCAGAAAGCTCCCAGAGCTTAGTGTTTGCGTCCGCATTTGAAAAGAGAGCCATGCCTACGGAGAAGCTGATCGTCCCCATGGTGCAATTCTCCAAGGCCTTCATCAGGCACGGCGCTATGACATCGCCATCATGCTCATCGAGCCGCCGAGTGGATTGCAATGGATTCGGAATGTTGATTTACCAAAAAGTAATGTTCAACTATCTTTCACGTGTTGGTATGGTGGTCGTGTGCTTACTTTTTCCTGGCGCATATTATGTATATAATATATCTTCTTTTCTTCTTATTTTAATGAAGTGTAGCTCGCCTATATTTTTTGAGAAAGAAAACTACCTTTCACAAGTTATAGATACACCAGCGTGACAAAGTTTTGACTTCCAGTGAGTGATATGTCTGCTACGGACGTACGTTTCAAATTTGGCGGGTATCTTATCGATCAGACTTTGTGTGGTACTCCCTCCGTCCCAAATTACTTGACGTTTTAGACTTGGGTACGAGGAATTAAGGAGAAGTGAATAAAGTAGGTACGCAGAAAACGAGGAGGAGAGAGATAGAGATAGAGATGTATTGGAAAGAGAAAAAGGTGCATTGGGATGCGAGGATGACAAGTAAATTGGGAAATCTGGATGAGTCTAGAATGACAAGTAAATTGGGACGGAGGAGTAGTTGGAAGCATCTCATAGAGTTGTTTTTATGTGCTAGTGAAAGGGACTTTTGACCTTATAGGAATGTCTTGTACGATGGAGTTTGGGTGTGTTAGTTTCCTCCTCTAAAATTTAAGACTCGTCACATCAAAGAGAATCTTATTATTTATGAATATTTCGATCAATTTAATGACAAAACCCTATTGACAGATTGGTGCTAATTTTCGAGATGAATCTAATGAGCTTAATTAATCTATATTTTACTAAAGTGATGCTACAATGAATCGTCTTCTAATCACGACTTAATTAACCTCATTAGATTCGTCTCATAAATTAGTCTAGGGGCCTGTAATTTGTTTTATAATTAAACTTTATTTACTACTTCTAAATAGTAAGATTCTTTTTGATGTGACAGCTCTAAAATTTAGACCCTGAAAACGAACACAGCTTGTAACCAAACGCCAAGGAATAGTAGTTATGCGGCCATTCGAAGTCAGTGCGACTGTCCAGCCAGGTTCCTCTGGAGTACTACCTCCGTTCTAAAATACTTCCTCTATCCAAGAATGTAAGCATTTGTTGACTTTCACGTATCAATTTTGACCACTGTCTTATCCAAAATTTTTATTAAAATACTATTTATTTTTTTTACAATTTGTATTAACATTGAATATATTTTAAGTATTAAGTATTAATTTTTATATTTGTACAAATATTTTGAATAAGACAAATAGTCAAACACAACAAGTAAAGGTCAACAAATCCTTACATTCTTGAACAGAGGGAGTATAAGTATTTATTGATTTTTTAGAATCGTATTTGACTGCTTATCTTATTTAAAAAATTTATGAAAAAATAAAAACAAATACATCATATTTAAAATATATCTAACAATAAATGAAAATATAACAAAATAATCAATATTTTTATAATTTTTTAAATAAGACAAACGGTCAAACCCAATTCTAAAAAGTTATTAAATAATTACATTTTGGAACGAAGATATTAAGTTATTAAAAGGTGGCTCTGCCAATCTTCCGGCGGAGCACAAATAAAGCATCCATCGGGTACAAGTAGTGCAGCTCGCTCACGTGCTCCAAAGATCGTCGGTGCTTCCCCTGGTCTCTCGCTCGAAACTCCGAGAGCTGAGTGTGCTTCCGTGGTCATGGAGAAGGAAGCCATGGCCACCAAGGAGCCGCAGACCGTGGTCCTGTACCCGTTCCCCGGCACAGGCCACATCGTCCCCATGGTGCAGCTCGCCAAGGTCTTCCTGAGCCACGGCTACGACGCCACCATCGTGCTCGTGGAGCCGCCGTCCGGGCTCTCCGGCTTCGGCGCCGGCGACGTCGCCTGCTCCAACCCGGGCATCGCCTTCCACGTCCTGCCGCGGATGCCGGACCCGGACCCCGCCGAAGCCTCCGGGAAGCACCCCTTCCTCCTGATGCTGCAGGTGATGCGGCGGTACCACGCCGAGCTGGAGGCCTTCCTCCGCTCCGTGCCCCGGCACCGCCTCCACTCCCTGGTCACCAGCATGTTCACCGCCCACGCCGTGGACGTGGCCGCCAAGCTGCGCGTGCCGGCCTACACCTTCTTCGCCTCCGCCGCCGCGGTCCTGGCCGTCGTGACGCAGCTGCCGGCGGCGCTGGCCGGCCGGACCGCGGGGCTCAAGGAGCTCGGCGAGGCGCCCCTCGAGTTCCGCGGCGTGCCGCCGTTCCCGGCGTCGCACATCATGCCGGAGGTGCTGGAGCACCCGGCGGAGGAGTTCTGCGAGGCCATGGTCAGCGTGTGGAGGCGCAACACGGACGGCGACGGCGTCCTGGTGAACACGTTCCAGGCGCTCGAACCCCGGGCCGTGCGGGCCCTCCGGGAGCCCCATCACCAGGGCCGGGTGCCGCTGCCTCCGGTCTACTGCGTCGGCCCGTTGGTCAACGGCGGCGGCGACGCCAGCAGGGACCACGAGTGTCTCCGGTGGCTGGACGCGCAGCCGGAGCGAAGCGTCGTGTTCCTTTGCTTCGGGAGCAGGGGCGTGCTCCCGGCGGAGCAGCTCCGGGAGATCGCCGCCGGGCTGGACAGGTCCGGCCACCGGTTCCTGTGGACCGTGCGGGCGCCGGCAGGTGAAAATGCCCACGCGCTCCTTCCGGCGGGGTTCCTGGACCGGACCAAGGGTCGCGGCGTCGTCGTCGAGTCATGGGCGCCGCAGATGGACGTGCTCCGGCACCCGGCGACCGGCGCCTTCGTCACGCACTGCGGGTGGAACTCCACGCTCGAAGGCATCACGGCCGGGGTGCCCATGCTGTGCTGGCCGCTCTACGCGGAGCAGATGCTCAACAAGGTGCTCATCACCGGAGACATGGGGATCGGGGTGGAGATGGAGGGGTACAAGGCGGGATTCATCACGGCCCAGGAGGTGGAAGCCAAGGTGAGGCTCGTGTTGGAGTCCGAGGAGGGCAGAGAGCTCAGGGAGCGAGTCGCGGCACGCAAGAGGGAAGCGGAGATGGCCATGGCGGACGGTGGATCATCGCGGGCGGCGTTTCTCCAGTTCCTGTCACACGTGAATAATCTACCAAGGGAGCACGAGCAATAATAACACAATGTACTACGTATATGTGCTGTGCACCTTCTTTATTTCTGTTTTTATCCTTTGTTTTAATAATTGCCTAACAATTCTCTACAAATGATTCCAATTAATCCAAGACTGGTTCTGTTTTATCCTCCGTAGTATCTGCTGTCTTTAGTCCACTTTTTAGGAATCGGTGATAACATAAATGAAAAACAAGTACTCCCTCCTTTACTAAATTATTGTCGCCATTGACTTTTTCAGTGACGTTTGACCATTCGTCTTATCAAAAAATTTCTTCAAATACAAAAAGTAATATGCTACATTTCAAGTTTCTTTAGTGATAAAATATATTCCAACAAAATATATGACATTTGTTAAACTTTATTTGAATAAGGCAAATGGTCAAACTTAACAAAAAAGTCAACGACGACAACAATTTAAGTAAGAGAGTAGTACGTCACATGCGTATGTCACGTGGCAAGTGGCTACAGGTAAGATACATATATATAGTCAACCCAGGTGTTACCACAAGCAAAGCTTAAGAAGCAAGATCAAGCGCAAAATATCCACAGGAGCATAAACCAAAAGCAACCCAATAGGGTAGGCGCACGGCCACCTATAGGTGCTACAACTATTAAGCTGTTGTTGACGCTCCTCAAATGCAAACGGACGATTCTTTTGGCCATTCTCACTAACATCTTCCATTTTACGTTTTTTAAATGTGACATATTAGCTTTCTAGTTTTATTCTCTAAAATAAGTGCATATCTCTCAATGCATTATTTTATTTTACGATTTCATAGTATGGACAATACATTAAATAGTTGCCACAAAAAACGTCAGTCCCATACACGGCACTGATGCTCACCGAGAAGTGGGGCCCACTTTTTGTACTAGTGTTACATACGCTAGTTATGCAATGTTGCAAATGGCTCCTAAGATATTACGCTATTAATTCTGTCTACAAGGAGCTACACGGGTGATCAGTCCACGCTAGTGAGCCCGTGGACCCTAATCACGATCTAAATCGCATCCACCAGTTCTAGCTCTGTCTTTCTCCCATTGGTCCAACTTCCTAAGTTTGATTTGCCCAAGTTGACTTCCGTTGCCCATCACATGATATGAAGATGTCCTGGAGTTTGTTTGATTTTCTTATCTGATGTAATGAATAAAGTATTTCAATGTGCTCATTTATGTACACTATAGTTTCTGTTTAAATTCGTTAGATGTAATATAAGCATTGGCTGAAACAAGTCATATAGTTGGTCACCGACATAATTATATGCGTATGCAGTGTTTTTTAAATGTATATATTATAAGTCTAGTGACCATGATGGCACGGACAAGCAAACCTTAGGGTGTGTTCGTTTTCAGGGTCTAAACTTTAGAGCTGTCACATCAAAAAGAATCTTACTATTTATGAGTAGTAAATAAAGTTTAATTATAAAATAAATTACAGGCCCCTAGACTAATTTACGAGACGAATCTAATGAGGTCAATTAAGTCATGATTAGAAGACGGTTACTGTAGCATCACTTTAGTAAAACATAGATTAATTAAGCTCATTAGATTCATCTCGAAAATTAGCACCAATCTGTAAAAGGGTTTTGTCATTAAATTGATCGAAATATTTATAAATAGTAAGATTCTCTTTGATGTGACAGTGCTAAATTTTAGAGGGCAGGAAACGAACAGATAATATAAATATTTCGATCAATTTAATGACAAAACCCTTTGACGGATTGGTGTTAATTTTCGAGATGAACCTAATGAGCTTAATTAATCTATGTTTTGTTAAAGTGATGCTACAGTAACTGTCTTCTAATCACCACTTAATTAACCTCATTAGATTCGTCTCGTAAATTAGTCTAGGGGCCTGTAATTTATTTTATAATTAAACTTTATTTAGTAATTCTAAATAGTAAGATTCTTTTTGATGTGACAACTCTAAAGTTTAGACCCCGGAAAAGAACACACCCGGCATGACTGTTTGTTTTTGACACTTCTGTAAAAGATGTCCCTATATGGTCCCTTGAGCAGGCTAAGGATCGTGACATCCTCCTCGTCTGATGGTACTTTCACACTTTGCAAGGACAAAAAATCTTATTTCTTTTCAACATAAAGCGTGTAGTTTAGTGGCCTCAAGAAATTCGCTGACTCGATGGAAATATTCAAACGAGTTTCCTTCCGCTCCATCATACATCCAAATTCTATGTACAATCTTCAACAGTAAAAAAATATGTATCAATTTTTCTTAAAAAACTATATATATAAAACAAAATGGTAATTTTACATACCAAACATTAGATGAAATAATATTAGATGTCATTGTTTAAAATAAAATGAGAGTTAAAGAAAGTTTTATATAGTATCCTAGATCTAAAAATTAAGTGGATCCATGAAGACCTAAACTAGATCTAGATCTAAAACTATATATAAAAACGTTTGTTAAATAAAATAACATAATAAATAAGTATAAGTCATGGAGGTGAACAAGTTATAAGGTATGTACTAGATCCAAACGAGTATAACAACAAAATAGTGCAATTTTGAAAAAAAGATGAAACATCTAAAGGTAGACATACTAAAAAGTACATATCAAAACACCTCAAAAGAACAAAAAATTGCATGGATAGTTGTATGGACATGCCGCCTGAGGGACACAGAGCCCGACACAACGTGGGTGGTGGCTATTTATAGCCGACGTTCCCAGTGGTGAATGGTGCCGATGTTACGTTAGAGCCGTCATTAAGCTACACATTGGTATCTATTCGTGATGTCAGCAAAACGCTATTGGCACGCATGATCTATTTTCCTACTGTAGCATGAGCATTCTAGCAATGGGAATAAAATTTTCTATCAACTAAAGTGACTAGAGTGGTAGATAACAAACACAAATTATAATCCAATGACAAATAAGGGAATTGAAAAATTTCAATGACAAATAAGGGAACATTATAATTTTCAGTGGCAAATAAAGAACTTACCCAGGACCAATGACTTGATGATGCAAGGGTTTATCCGTCTTACGCCAGTGCTGTCTTTTTATTATCAACGTCAAGCTACAGAGAGTTGATATTTAAGGAGTCTGGTTACAGAATGCATTGCCCAACTCGATAATAATGTGAGATGTGATATATGAGACGGCATGCGCTGTCCTCCATACTTGTCTAGCAAGTCTGAGCACCCTTTTTGTTGCTTTTCCAAGGATTCTTGCGAACTAGCAAAAAATGAAAACGAGAATATGGAGATGTAGACTATAATCTGCAGTGCTTCTTCAGCCAGCAGTGTATTGGTTTATTGGCTGATGTTGCGTCAGTGCTGTGGTGATATGTGTCTAGTGCTCTTCAATGTTTAGATTGAATTGTGCAAATTTCTTCGCTGGGAGCCTGGGACTCATTGCGCCAATAGAAAAACTTTGATATTCAACAATATAGTTTATTTGGTAGAGTTGCACAGTCCAGACTGATAATTATAAGTGGACCAAGTAAATTTTGTGAACATTGATGGGTATACATGATCACGCTATCGTTTCAAAACACCAACACCAGGTCTAGTGCATCCCCCGAGACTCCCTATATTGAGGTCACATTACGTGCAACACGTAGCGCGGCTCATTAAAGTCCACATAGGCAATAAAAGCTTTGTTTGAAATTTTTTGTTTGTTATTTTAAAAATAAATTTATCAAAACATATAGGAATTTATTATTTCAAAAATATATTATTATTTAATATTTTTATACTAGAACAAGGGAACAGAACTGTTGGATTAATGGATATTCAGCATGTGCATTTTCACTTCTAGAACAATTCAAAAGTAATATACATTTATAAAATTTGTAAAACTTAAAAACTATTAAAACAATTGATTTTCAATACTAGAACAACCAATATTTACTGCTGAAATAATTGACTTTTACTACTAGATCAATTGATTATCACTATCGGAACAATTCAAAAAATTTAAAAACTAAAATTGAAAAATTCAAAATAATTTATTTCACTACTAGAATAATCTATTTTATGTACTATAGCAATTGTTTTTAACTATTGGAACAACTGATTTTCAATGCTAGAACAATTCAAATGTCAAATTTAATTATTTATAAAAATTGGTATCATGTGGGATCCTATTTTATTGCTTTAATGCTAATAAATAGAATGATTTAAACAGAATCAGAAATGAAGTTACCATTTGAGAAAAACAATTAATTAAAATTTTAAATCCATCTCAAATCACGCTCCTCCAATCAGCCGTCACTCCCTCCACCCAGCCCGTCCACACCATCCACCATCGCTCCCGCAGCCCAACACTTGCATGGCCATTTGTCTCAAATGGTCCGGACCCCTGAAACTTGTGCTATATATAGAACGTCTTGATATGATATGCATGCTATTAAGAAAATCCTCATCACTACCCATGCTTAACGTCATGTTCCTGATGTGCAGTAAACAAGCAGTAGCTTTAACTTTGTATGCAGAAACCTTTTAGTATACCATTCTATGATGCTTCCATTCCATAATTCAGAAATGTACACACTTCACATGGATCATTAAAGTAGGAGTGCAGCTTTTGTGAGCACAAGGGCATGTGCCCACCCTAGTTTAACCATTAATTATTTATGATTAAATATAAATATTAATTATATGGTTGTAATATTAAATATGTCAAGATCTATCTTATTAATGTATAAAATAATAATTTAAAATACATAAATGTCGATTGTATGCACTATGTACACATGTGTCACAACACATCATAATTTAAACAAATTTGCTACAAAAGCAACTGAACGAGAAAATGATCAATCCATTCTAAGGTCCTGTTTGAGTGTTATAGTTTCTCAAAACCAAAGTATTAAGAAACCATGGTTTTAGAAGCCATTGTCAAGCAAAACCATTGTTTAGAAAAAAGAGGTCAGGAGTGATGTTTTTAAAACTCCAAAATAGTTGCACTTTTACCAATACCATGGTTTTTAAAACCGCAAAACCTCAAACACCTCCATACCTTCTAAAACCAAAGTATTTTGCAATACTATAATATTCTTACAAAATTTTAAAAATACTTTGTATCCAAACAGAGCCTAAGAGTTTTTGAATACATTGCACAATACTTTGTCTAAAGCAGAAAGGTCTCCTGTGCAGCAGAGCCCAAATGGAAAATATGAATTTGTCCTGTTCTCTCGACGTTCAAAGCAGGGACGTTCTCAGTTGATGTGCAGGGCGCGAAATAAAAATGCAACTGTCGACTGTTTAGTATTGTCATGGGACCTTTCTCTCTCGTTTGCCATAAGATGTGATCTAAGCATGTTGCGTTGACAACTTCATGGCCAGTTGGAGTTGAGTGCGTTGGTATTTTGAGTTAGATCCGTTTCCCCAAGTTCAGTCACGATCCCGATTTTGTCCGTTGATATTGGAGACAAATAGGTCATATAAACAATTATCGCAAAAAAAAGGCATAAACAAGTCACCACTAGTTTCTTCTCCGGCCAGAGCTAAATAGGAGGGAAAGCAAATACCATCATCAAGTTGCGTTTTACAACCATTTCGGTCTACTAGCGCACCACGTCCAGCTATTCCTCTCTTCCATATATCCGCCGAAAGAACAAAGTTATTGCTCTCTTCCCCGTCCTTGCTCCAAATGGACAAGGAAGCCATGGCCACAAAACAGAAGATCGTAGTGCTCTATCCCTTCCCTGCCGTTGGCCATGTCCTCCCCATGCTGCAGCTTGCCAAGGCCTTCCTGCGGCACGGGTACAGCGTCACCATGGTGCTCGTCGAGCTGCCTGTCGGGTCGCCAGACTTTGGTGCCGGCGGTGTGGTAGACCGCATCAGAGCCTCAGACACGTCCATCTCCGTCCACGTCCTCCCGGCGGTGTCATACGACCTCGCCGAAAATTCCGGCAAGCCACCGCTCTTCCTCTTGCTCCAGCTGATGAGCCGGTACAACGACGCGCTTGAGGCCTTTCTCCGTTCCATCCCCCGCAGGCGCGTCCACTCCCTGGTCACCTGCATGTTCTCCGCCCACGCCGCCGATGTCGCCGCCGAGCTGCGCGTCCCCGTGTACACGTTCTTCGCCTCGTCTGCCGCCCTTCTGGCCGTCGTGGCCCAGATACCTGAGCTGCTGGCCGGGAGGAAGACGGGATTGAAGGATCTCGGCGAGGAGCCCGTGGAGTTCCTTGGCGTGCCGCCGTTCCCGGCGTCTCATCTGATGCCGTCCATGCTCCTTGACCCGGAGGACGATCTGTTCCGGGTCATGATCGGTGTCTTGGAGCGCTGCACCGGCACGGACGGCGTCCTGGTCAACACGATCGAGTCCGTGGAGATCCGCGCCGTGCAGACGCTCAGGGATCTTCAACGTGCCCCTGCCCGGATACTGCCACCGGTCTCACTGCGTGGGCCCGTTGGTCAGCGAGGGTGCCGGCATCATTCCGGATCGAGGGAGAGAGGACAGGCACGAGTGCCTCACATGGCTCGATGCACACCCGGAGCGCAGTGTCGTGTTCCTTTGCTTCGGGAGCCTGGGCTCGCTCTCGGCAGAGCAGCTCAGGGAGATCGCCACCGGTCTCGAAAAGTCCGGGCAACGGTTCCTATGGAGCGTGCGGAAGCCAGTGGGTGCCGGCAATCTCGAGGCTTTCCTTCCAAAGGGATTCGTGTGGCGGACCAGGAACCGGGGTGTCGTCGTCGAGCAGTGGGTACCCCAGGTGGATGTGCTCCAACACCCATCAACCGGCGCATTCGTGACGCACTGTGGGTGGAACTCGACGCTGGAGGCCGTCACACACGGGGTGCCAATGCTGTGCTGGCCGCTCTACGCAGAGCAGAAGTTTAACAAGGTGTTGATAACAGATGTTATGGGTGTCGGGTTTGAGATGGAGGGGTACATGACAGGTTTGATCAGGGCCAAGGAGGTGGAGGCCAAGGTGAGACTGGTGATAGAGTCTCAGGAGGAGGAGGGCACGGAGCTCAGAGCGCAAGTGGTGGCGCGCATGAAGGAGGCGAAGGTTGCGCTGGAGGATGGTGGCTCGTCACAAGCAGCGTTCGTTCAGTTTTTGTCTGACGTGAATAGTCGTCATAGGGATCAAGAGCAGCTCGGCGTATAATGTATCTGGGTTGCTCTTTCATCTGACCTCATGTCATAATTTTATATAGCTTCCATCTCTGTTCTTGTATCATAATTGGATTGTCATAAAATATAAGGGATGGATTATACATGCACAGGTCATCCCTCCGCTGCAAATGGTTGTTGTTGTTGTGTTGGGTAGCATAACAATCAAGTGTTTCTTTGTA